>JAODLD010000113.1:5440637-5497396 GCA_026781065.1 Mormyrops boulengeri
AGTGGGGGGGGAGAAGAACTATACCCCACATAAAATGTATATGCTTCAAAAGCATAATACTGAAATTACAATGCAATGAGAAAGCCCGGTGATCTTTCCATTTACATTGTACGATGTGTCTATGGAATATATTTTCACCTATTTCCATTTTTGTTTCTTTCATATCTATGTGCGTCTATTCAGCTGTCATGTTTGCCTTCATGGGGCATTGTGCTGGTGTCTTCTCTATTTACCTTGCCAGGATAGATATCATTGTGGGTCCCCCTGCACCCTCAACTCCCAGCCATAAGAAGTATGCAACCAAGGGACCTAAAGATTCAACCCTAGACCCTCATAGGTTAGGCCTCACCAGACTGCATCTCTCTTGTCAGATAGTTTCATTCTTTCTGTTGGTCAGAAGTGAAAGCAACCTTTTTTGATTGGGGCTACATGGCAGTGCATCGGTACCAGAACCCATCAGTACCAGAAGCCAGAGCAGGAGAAGCCATTCTAGAGGTCAGGAGTGAAAAAAGTTCTTTAATGATAAAAATTTGACTCAAACATCTGACAGTACCTATTAGTGATAATTAGCACATTGTTTTATGCTATTTATTAGAATAAGTTATACAATAATTGAAAAGTATTTCAAAGTGAATCATGCAGTTTTTGCAGATGACCCGTGACATTATTTTTTCTGCACGGGAGTATCAAAAAAGAGGTACGACGTGTAAAGGTAGAGCTAGTGGTCGTGCTTTCCTTCAATGTACACCGACATCCTTCAGTCGATGAACCAGCGGTGTCTCAGGGTTTCAGATGCCTACATGAAAGGACTAAAGATGTCCGGACATGTAGCCCAGCAAAAAAAAAAAAGGGTTAAGCTTGTATGCGTGTGATTGATGCACCGAAGAATCCTCCGTCAAAGGCGAGACGTCAGCTTGGCTGAATGAGTCGGATGGAATCTTTCCGGAGTGTGCTGCATGTTGGCATGACGACGCATGACGAGAAGCGCACGTGTCACAATGGCACATTTGCCCCCCCCCGACCCCGTTCCACTTGCACCACATGCCTGATCACGCAGAACGTCCCGGATGTTTCACGCAGGCACGAATGGGGCGCCTGCCCGCGGTCCGGAGTTTCGGCTGCTGCCTAGGAGTCGTAGACCAGTATGTTTCTCATGTAGTTCATCAAGACTTTGCTCTGCGATGGGCCACTGGTTGGTAAAACGCCTCTTTGTTCCCGGACCCTGGTCGAGTTGGAGAACGCCAGGTTCAGCTTCTCTAAGGAGCTGCAGAGTGTCCGCCCACTTCCATCTGTGTTTTCAGTGTCTTCATGTTGCACGTGCTTCACCACGCTTTCATGCTCAGTGCTCACAAGCTTGACCAATGACAACTGTCTCCAAGAGGGCCTGGTCCCACACTACCCTTCTGCACGCCTGCACTCTCAGCTCCTCATGATAGGTTCATGTAACCAAGCAGTAGCTGCAGGGAGTGTCTCCACTGTCTCATTCCTCTGCGCCCAGCAGTGCAGCAAATGGTAAATGCGCTTCTGAAACTTGTGCCCAACGTCTCTTGTTGATTTTTCTTTTTTTGGGGGGGGGGGGCATTTTGCCAAGACTAATAGTAGAAGGAGATTATATTGCACACCAAACAGAACAAATGTTTAAATATTTTTCAGTAATATACTGTAGCCTAGGTGACATATATAAAGGTTATTGGTTATGACTGCAGTCTCTTGAAAAGAAAATGCACTTTATATATTGCTTATATATCACCAGTCTTATAAATGGAGAATAATCTTTGTAATCTTATTTATTGTAACCCCACAGTTTTCTTTTTCCCGAATTCTTTTATATATATAAATATATAAAAAAAACTCAGATGTTAGGTGTATGTATCTGTATACTTTGTATCTTTTTTTAAAGGTGGAATTACGAGATTTTTGACTTTCAACAGAGAGGTTTCTGTTCAAAGTTGTGTCTGTATTTGGGGGCATGTGTTTATAGGAAAAGCCTTGGACTTTAGTCCAGCTATTGTTTTCTTCTGGTTGGTAGAGTTGACCAAATAGTTGGCAGAGGTGGTCAAATGACAGATAAGGATCGACCAAAAGGTGCCGCAGAGGGCGAGGTTCCAGAAGACCCGAGCATGATGGGACGTCTGGGGAAGGTAGAGAAACAGGTAAGGAGGTACTTTAAGGTACTTGGGTTTTTTAATCTAGATTTGGGGATCAAAAGCTCTTCGTTTCCATCAGGTGGTGTCCATGGAAAGGAAGCTGGACTTCTTGGTAAACATCTACATCCAGAGATTGGGTATCCCCCAGTCGGAGACGGACGCTTATTTTGGATCTAAGGAGCCTGACCCGGCTCCTCCGTACCACAGTCCGGTGGATAGCAGGGAGCAGATGGAGAAAAGCACCTCCATCACCAAGATCATCCGCTCTATAAGCACAACCGGGCAGAAGAATTTTGACCCCCCTCCTACATCTGTGGCCCCCCAGAGCCACTGTCCCCCGTCCACCTCCTGGCAGCAGCACCCGATCAGTGAGTGCTATCGGCTGAGCCTGGTTGGGTCCCCCATAGGGGATCCTTTGTTGGTGCGAATCCCTCCGCCTCCTGCCCATGACCGCTCCTCCGGAAGCCACAACGGGATCGGCCGTTCCGTGCCGGAGGACAGGAAGCCGCATCAGGGCATCAGGCTGAAGAAGAGCGACACGTCCATCTCCATTCCCTCCGTGGACCACGAGGAACTGGAGAGGTCTTTCAGTGGTTTCAGCATCTCCCAGTCCCGGGAGAACCTGGACTTCATCAGCAACGGCTATTTTGGCAGCATGTGTGCCAAAGTGCGGCCCTACATCGCAGAGGGCGAATCGGACACCGACTCCGACCTCTGCACGCCGTGTGTCCACTCGCCGCACTCGGGACCTGGGGAGGGGGGTTACTCAGATAGGGGGTGGTCCAGCACAAAGTAGGTCAATCACGGTGAACCAGCTCTGAAGTATGCTGGGTCGACCACGCCAGGAAATGCACGTTCGCCTGGAGAATGAGGGGACACACGTCCTTGTGTTTAACAGCTTCTGGGAACGGCTGGTGAGGAAGCAAGGCCATGTTTACTGCTGTTAAAGGCCGGGCACTTCACAGGTCCTTCGTCTGAATGGTAGCCGTTCACTCAACTCAGACTTTTGTTTTACCTTCGTGGGACATCTTGCCACCGTTTTGATCGGGAACATAGAAATGAATCTGTATTTTCCTGTGTCACACTGTGTTGTTGGCTCCTGTGACTCTTGAATGTAAATCTTGGGATGGAAAAAATATATATATCTGTACTGAAAGGAACAGGACATCCACATATATGCACATCATATAATACCAGTAAGATTACCCAGAGAGAATCTTTGATTACACATGTCAACCATCTATACAGTTTCCCAGAATTCTTCAGTATTGTCCAGATCTTTGGTGTGGTTAAGCTGTCTGGCAATAGAGCTGTGTCATGTCATAATGCTATGAAAGCTGTTAAGACCTGATTATTAAGTTGAACGTGGACTGGCCTGCATGTGAGTTAAAGCATGGTATTAATGGAAATGCACTTCCCATTACAGAACAGGGGCTACACGTGTGACCAAACTGAATTCACGTGGTCGAGCACTGAAATCCTTAGGAAAAAACCCTACTGCTTAGCAAGTATTGCAGATGACATAATTCAAGACCTTCTGAAGCCATTTTTATATAATGAACACTAAGCATAATAATTTACAAGATGCTTAACTATATAATCTAACACATACTGTATATAGGCAGCACTGTAATTGAAAATAACTGAAAGACCACATGGTTCTCACTTGACCCACACATTGTACTGAACTGAGGACGTGATATCAATGGAGGATGGTGGAATTTTAGCAGTTTAGTTTTTTTCATGAATGAAAAGCTTTATTTAGCATGACAGTTGAATTTAAACTGAGTTAAGAGTGCAAATTAGTAAGAATTATCCACAAGGAAAAATCTATATATTTTACGTCAGTTTTTTTTTTAAATATATATATATATATATACATATATAAGTATATTTATAAGCCAATAGTAACATGAAACCAAGGAGCATCTCATAGAATTTTTAAAATCTGCTTTAATTATTTCATATTTATTTTACAAGCTAATCAGATATATTCTATACTATCTACAGCATGACATTTGTACGTATTTTGCTCAAGCACCCACAAAAACAGACTTATAGGCCATCAAATTATAGAAGGGATATTACTTAGATAACTAAAATGCCACAGAAATTTTACTTCAGAAATTCATTGCCACTATTAATTTCTCTGTATTTCAAATATTTTAAATACATGCAAACATTATCAAATCACCCATGACCATGACCATTTTCTTAATTATTTTTTTGCTGACACAAGCTCATTTTGTTTTATTAAAAATATTCATATTTTCAGTGCAATGTTGAATACTGTCATTGAATGGTAAGCAGAGAATGTAGTTATTTTAAAACAGAATTTTGTATTTGGAACAAGCTGCATCGAGTATATAAAGCAATTCAATATAATGAATTCCATGTTCAGTATAATATGCACATTATGATTCAAAGGATACATTTGCCGCCTAGAACAAGAATCGTTTTCTCTATTATTTTAACCTTTGTTCATAGCTACTAGAGAATTATGACTTTATTGGGATGGCATTCACCATTTCGACTATACATTTCAAGGCGGATTTAAATAATCCCGTAAAAAGCTGAGGTCCATGAAGATATTTAAATGTTATTAGGATCTTGTGTCTCATTTTGAAAAATCAAATGTCTTTGAGCGGCTGAAAATGTTTAAATTTTATCACAAAAAAGATAAATATTATATGTGCGTAATATTTTATTTTCTAAATGTGCTGTTTATTTCATGATGCGTATTCCTTTATGCACTCTCCCGTGGGGGCAGTGACATGCAGTCTTTTTTGTGCCTTGTCCCCCAGGTTGGTTTTGCTTCTGATGGAAAATTTTGACTTACTGTGCGTAGATATGTGATTTGTCATGGACCTACCCGTCATTCGTTGAGTAAGGTCCTCGTTTCAGCTGTACCCTGAACCTTAATTTTTGCATACGCTGCGTACAAATAAACTTGCTTCGGCTTTGCGCAGTCCTCTTACCTCTTAAGGACTGCGATGTATGGGCTTGTTAACCTGAGGTCGAAAATAAGATTCAGACAGGCGTAGGTGGAGGTGAGCATTGTGCAATATGAAACCCAAACCTGTCAAAACATGTCACAGTCTAGAAATGGAATCATTTTAACTTGGTATTTAAAGCTGGTTTCAAGTTCACTTTTGTTGGCCATTTTCCAAAGAATACCATTCTGATGCCTTGAATGAGTTATTTTTTCTTTTTTTTAAAACATCTACTTGTCATTTATGTCCATGGTTCGCTGGTTTTGAACATTGAACATGCTTGTAAATGTAGGCATATTCATTGTCGAACTATCACGCCTACAAATTCACTATTAAGATCAGTTGCATTGATCTCTCAATCACGATTAGTTTTGTTTGCAGTAACCATTCAGCAAATTAAGTGCAACCTGGATGTCACCCACCAGACAGGAGTTGCAGATGCGTTTAGTGCAAACAAGTGTAAACAAGGCCCAGCATGACTGACAACCAGCACGAACTTAAACCGAACTTCAGAACACCTTAAATAGCTCAAGCAAGCCTTAATATAAAATCAAATTGTTTATATTTGCATCAGCTCCGGTACTTAATGCCAATAACTGTTTATCTTTTTATTTAATGATTGTTACATTTTTTTACTAAAGCTTTTACAAACGAAAGCTTATTTGACACTGCGTTATGTGTTCGTGGCATTCTGAAGGCTGTTACTGGCATACGACAAACAGACGTGGCGATTCTCGAAAAGCAGTATATATCGATTTTTATTTCGAGGCAACTGTTTGCTAGCATGTCGTCGACACCTGAATGCCGTAAGTATAGCGTTCACTTACTATGTAGCATCAGTGTATGACACTCGGATCCATGGGTGCATGGGAAATGTATAATAAAAATTTGTACTTCACGCATCACGGTTGTACGTTTCTGCCTTTTCCCTGGGACAATCTCGGGATTTTTTGTAAGGTTTGACAAATTTTTGTTTGTTTGCACTACTCATACTAATAAATGTAAATTTGCAGCCATGCGCGTACCTACTGTGTCGCAAATGTGTTTCAGTCCGAACCGTAAACCCAGAATTGTGTTATTTCTCGGGGAGATTAGATACAAGCGTATGCATATCCCACAGCCAGTACACGACAGTATTTATGAACATAGACGGCACATATTCTGTGCCACTAGGTGGCGCCAAAAACTAGCTCGATAAAAAAAATGGCAAAATATGGCTGACTGAAATGTATATAGTTTTATCATAAAATCAGCCAAGCAGTGTTACACAGGGTGGCAGCGTTGTTCTCCATTTAAACTACTCTAATATGGGTTTTCCCCTGACTTTGAAGTGAAAAGTGGACATTTGAATTGCGCTTGAACACGTAGCTAAGCAAATTTGTTCGTCTAGGTCTTTCAATGGCCTACTGAAATAAGCAAAAAAAGAAAAATCCATTTAAAAGAAAGGGCTTTTAAAGGGCCAATGTGAAAAAAGGGGTTTCATGAAGTTTACACTGTTGATGTCTGTTCCTGCAGACGCTGGGGCTGTGCGGCTGGAAACGACTTGGATCCTAAATGTAACCTTTTTTGGATGAAAGGGAGTAAAAGTGATCCATCCATCCATCTTCCAACTGGTTATCATGGTTAGAGTCACTCAAAGCTTGTGTTTCACGTTTGTTGTTTTAATTGCAATATTTATACAAAGAAACAATGCAAAAATCTCACTGTCAAATTTTTGAAGCGAATCAAGAAACACAAATATTAAGATAAATAATTATGGATTTTGGACTTTAACTTATATTTGGACTAAGTAATGTGTTCTGAGTTAAAATTGCATTGAGAGTATAAAACCATTTGTTGTAACTCCACATGACACATTCCCCAAACCAAGCATCTTCTGACCATTAATCTTAGTTCCAGGCAGCACAGACAGACCCTGGGCAGCACAGCACTCCGCTGGAGGGCACCCACTCACTGGGCAATTTACAAACAACAGATAGCCCGTCGTATTCATCCTATAGGACAATGTTTCCCAAGCCGGTCCTCAGGGACCCCCAGACCCCCTCGAGGGAGAAAAAATGTAGACTGCATGTAGACTGTCTGGACTGTGCCAAAAAGGCAGAAGGGATTTAGATTGAACAGTTTGCCGAGGGTTAATAAAGGACCAGGAGCATTTTAAAAAGGAATCGGTGTTCTGGTTAAATTATTTGAACATGTATTTGCGTGTTCTTGCTCCTCAGAGAGTGGAGTCCCTTAAATGAATTACATTCCATTTCATTGTTTATTATGCCTTGCAGGGAAGCATTTAATGGTATATCGGGTATATTGGGAATATAAATCATTTCATTCATTTTGAAGGCTTTTTTTGATGGTTTCCTATAGAAACTTCATTTCTGCATGTGCTGTGTGCTCTTGGTCCTTCTTATAATAATCTTGAATTTTTTTATTTTTAATATTTTGCTTGCTTAATTAATACCATAAAGTTACCCAAATTCAAGCACAGGCACAAACATTTAACTAAAGTGCAGATAAAATGTGTGGTGTTTTCAAAGCCTTCTTCTCCCTTTTATTTGTGGTGTGGTTTCTGCACACATGGATATTAACAGGACCGAGTGTGGGGGGTGCTGTTTTATTCATGTGGGGGGTGCTGTTTTATTTATGTGGGGGGTGCTGTTTGATTGATACGGGGAGTGGTGTTTGATTTATGTGGATCGGTGTGGGAAATCAGCATTTCCTTCTGGAAAGATATGCAGGACATTAGCTGTGACAGAAGCGGTACCTGTGGTTTCTCTGGAATGGCTGGGATTTAAAATTTTAGCATTTATAAAAAACCCTAAAACATAACTATCGCCACAGTCAATGATGATGCTAGTGAAGAATACAGTTTATTTAGGCCCATCATGGTATGTGCGCATGTGTGTGTGTTGTATGTGCGTGTGTGTGCATTGTATGTGCATGTGTTGTATGTGAATTGTATGCGTGTGTGCGCGTATTGTATGTGCGCGTGTGTGTGCGTTGTATGTGCATGGTATGTGCGTGTGTGTGCAATGTATGTGCATTGTGTGTGTACGTGTTGTATGTGCATTATATGTGCGTGTGTGTGCATTGTGTGTGCATTGTGTGTGCGTTGTATGTCCGTTATATGTTCATTGTATGTGCGCATTTGTGTGCGGTGTATGTGCATAGTATGTGCGTGTGTGTGCGTTGTATGTGCATGTGTGTGTGCATTGTATGTGTGTGTGTACATCGTGTGTGTGTTGTATGTGCGAGTGTGTGTGCATTGTATGTGTGTGCGTTATATGTTCATTGTATGTGTGTGTTCATTGTATGTGCGTGTGTGTGCGTTGTATGTTCACTGTATGTGTGTGTGTGTTGTATGTGCGAGTGTGTGTGCGCATTGTATGTGCGCGTGTGTGTGTGTGTGGCATGCGCACGTGCACGCATGGTCATGTATATGTCACATTATGGACAGGGGCGTTGCTAAAGATCTTGGGCCCCATGAAAGCATATCATATTTCATAAAAATCTGTGACTGCAGTCAAAAAACGAACTGGATGGACATAAATTCAACAGAAGCGTAACAAAAAGGAGTTTTCCTTCCGCTGGTGGCCAATGTAATTTGTTAATTGAAAAGAGTGTGACCGCACCTGACGTGTTCACTCAGATGTGACAGCAAGGTGGTGGCCCTGCCAGTTTAATGCCTCATTAAAAGTATTTTGTCAAACTCTTACAAAGTTGGTCAGCTCATTCTGGGAGCTGTTTAAAAATAAGTCAGGCTATTGCAAATATAGCCCTAAATACTGCCTTCTCAGCAGGGTGGTCAAATTGTCTACACACTTGCAAAAATATGATGGAAGTTTAAAAAGTTTGAATCATTTAAGAGATGCTGCGTCAGGATGTTACAAATAGGGCCTCATTACACATCATCATGTCTAAAGCACATGTCATATAGCGTGCTCTCAAACTACTTCATAATTTACACTGAGCAAATGCCTTTATTTCTCAAGAGAAATAGCACAGCACAGAGAAATTGCATGTGATGCATGCACCATATCCACATTTATATTTGCATGATGTTCAGATATGTTTGTATCTGTATCGTGTATGTCTCGGTGGTCATGTGTATACTGCATTGTGGGGACATTTTTTTTCAGTGCTCACAAGGGGAAACTCAATTTTAGAAAAATCTGTAAATGCAAGCGAATAACTAAAAATGGCAAAAGTCTTGTATTTTGTTTGGTTACTTATGGTTAAGGTTAGGGCTGGGTGGGGGTTAAGGTCGTCATACTTACCATTAAAGTTATGAACAGTGAGTCCCCACAAAGATATGAATGTTTAATGTGTTTGTGTGTGACATTGGGGATGTTGTTCTGTAGGTAATGAGGAGCCATATTTCTCCAATAACAGGGTGTTTATAATGCCTCCAGGTAAGGTTGACATTGTGAGGCAAAGTGAAAAGCTGCTTCTACATCAGGACTTTTCTTCATCAGGAAATCAGGCCCTGCCACAATTTAGCTGCCTCTCTGCCACAGTCCGGAACTTTTACCCGGTTATTTTAAGTTCTCATGCTACATAGACACTTTTCTGCTCCGGGGAGAAAATTCGTAAGAAGTCTTGTCACGGCTGTAGGAGATGTGGAGAAGGTACATTGTGCAGGCGAATGCGCAGAGTTCCAATTATAAGACCAAGCATAAAGAGGACATTGGGCCAATTCCTGGAAATATCAGCTGAGCCATTCCACCAGCTCCAGTTAGCACGCATCCCGAAGCGGCCGAAATAGAGTTTTACTTCCTGTGAGAGTGTCCTTCATGGGTCAGTGCAGTGCTCCCTTCCCAAGATTGAGTGTCGTAACATTAGCGGAGCATCATTTGCTGACAATGGTCTTGCTATATATTGCCACGCTGACCCATAGTGTCCATCAAGGTCATGTGAGAGATAGAATGTACAGCGACTGCCAGCCACACTGGTGCTAATATGAAAGTATGCTGAAATTGGAGGGAAACGCAATTTGCAATACCAGGGAAAAGGAGCCAGCTGAAGTTTATCGCTTAAGTAATAAAGACATTACAAAGGTCAGACTAGGTGACAGTCATGAACGGAGTCAAATTACAATAAGAAATGCAGTTCTAAGTCTTACATCAACCTCATAATCTACTCATCAGCCCATTCTAGTTAAATTAACATGTCCAGCAACATTACCTTCAAAACAAGTCAATACTGGTGTTTCCACTTTTTTGTTGACTGGAATCTGGATAAAAGCATACGTGAAGCAGTATTCATTTATGTATGTAAGTATCATCGGAACGATAGAGGTATCAGGAAGGTAGCACTCCCTTGACACCGAGTAAAACTGTATGCGGTATGAGTTGTGTGGAATTTTATAAGTAGAAGTTGTTTACAGAAAAAGTCTAATGTATCAGTGCAGGATGTGATATTAGACATGAATCATGAAAGGCTAGTGTGTAGCCAGAAGTAAAGGGTGCATTTACAGCCAGATGCAAAAGCCCAGATGAATTGTAGATAAAAATACTACAGTTTCTTTGTCTTCTTCAAATGTCCCTTATTCAGATTGTGGAGCATTTTGGTGATGTATGTAAACAATTAGCTGTGATATTGGGTTGCAAATAGTCATGTTGATGACTCATATGATGTCCATGATGACCTTCAATTTGACCAATCATTCATCCATCCTGTACATTCACACTTTCTACGCCTACGTATGTTTATTTGTACATTGAGTAATCCTCTCATTGTTTTCCTTGTGAATGGATAATATGATACAGGGGTTCCCAAAACCCAGTTTGCGCACTGGTACTGGTCCGTGGCCAGTATTCCACTACACTGAGGGGTTGATGATCTCCTACAAATTAACCATATACTTATATATAACTTATATAATTTTTCATGACTATATAGACCATGCATGTTCGCGTGTTGTGTTCACATCTGAAAAAGTGGAACTTCCGCAACTGCTGATCGCTCCCTCCGGGCATTTTACCCGTTCATGACATTTTTGTAGGGCATAAACTGATCTGCAGATATCAAAAAGGTAGGGACCCCCTAAAAGTCTACATACATACATAAATACAGACGCTTCTCTACTTACGAACGTTCAACTTATGAACTTTCAGACATACGAACGAAGAGGATCTTAAAGTCCAAATTGTGTTCACTGGGCTCCCGTTTCCTGTCCGCAATATCAATTTTTTTTTTTTGCGCTCCAGTTCCACCTAGTACGACTTCTGGCCAGTACTCCCGCCGCACAGCAGCGTAGCGTGTGTAGTCCCGGCATCCTAGTTCTTTGTACTTGCGTATGCCCTTAAAATCATGGTGACTTATGAACATTTCAAGTTACGAACAGCCATTTGGAACGTGTCTCATTCGTGAGTAGAGGAGCGTCTGTATTACGTTTGGGAGTCGTGTTATGTTCTATTATGCTAATAACTGGGTATCTGCGATACACACAATGGGAGGAACTCCAAAATCTTATACTAGCAATTCAACCAATTTAGCCACGGATAACTAGCAATTAAGTCAAGTGCAGCATCAATCAAATGAATGAAAATAGTGACCTAATCTGTCAACAACTAAAAGAGAGGAAGATATGACTCACTGTGTACAGACATAATACCAGCAAAATGTCAAAGAACTGGGATCTTTTCTGGGATAGATAAGGATCTTTGATGTGTCTTCGCTTTGAATTCCCATGGGGACTCACTCTGATGTTTGTTCATTTGTGTGAACTCCACTACATAGACTAGTACATGCTTGCTCTGAAGACATACTAGTCAGAGGTGGAATCAGCCAAAAAGCTCTTGTTCGGTCTTCAAAATCCGAGGAATGGCTTATTTAAATTCTTGAATACAAAGGGTAAATGTATTTTCATTGAGCACTTTTATATTTGGGAAGGCGCAGTGGTTCAGTAGGTAGCAGTATTGTCACACACCTCTGAGATTCAATCCTGGGTTCAGTCCAAAGACATGCAGTCAGGCAAAATGGAATCTCTTAGGTCACCCATTGTATGTGGGTGTATGTGTGCTTTGGATCATCCAGACCAGAGTGTTCCCATTCCTTGTGTGCATGTGCAGTCTTGGATTTACTCCGAACTTCCCATGACGCTGTACTGAATATGTGGTCCGAAGGGGGTTTGAGAAAATAGAGACAGTTACTGAGGAAACCATGACAACATGTTGTAACATGTCCTACCCATCAATTTCTTTGTTTATCCATGGGACTTTTCACCCCCGAAGGTAGATAGTTATAAGGAGGGGAAGTATCTTTTCACAGAGTGAGCAGATTGGCATTCAAAGTGAACTATGTCTGAAAATGTCATAATTTGTGTGTAGTTTGTTAGATCGAAACAAGTATTTCTACACTGATGCAACATAAAGGGTCAGAAAGGCAAAGGCCATTTTAATGCTTTTTATATGAAATATACTTGTTCCCAGACTGGTCTTTATTTGATCAGATGCAAAGTCAATAGCAGTCTGTTCATGGGCCTCAAAGGCCTCGTTTGTCGAATTTGATTTGCTTTGTAACATTTTTTTATCAGTGCCCATAGCAGTGACGGTAAATCACATTTCCCTTACTTAAAATGATTGCAAATATGTAGGTGAAAATCAATTGCCCTGCATTCAGGAATGGAAAGGGGTCTCACTACTCTGTTCATTGTTTGAAGCTAACAGCCTCAGTGTAGAAGCACAAGCCTACAGCTGTACATTAAGATTCACAGCAAACACACAGAACCCTCCTGTTGGTTCACGGGGGGTGGACGCCATGGATCTGGTGATCAAAAATGACAAGGGCAATTTGCATGTGAAATGAATCTTTCTGATTCATCATCTGAAGACGGCTTATACCATCAGCACCAGTCAGAAATTTGCCACTGACTTTGCATTATTAGTGGTGAATTATTGGTAAATTTGTCTTCTGACAAAGTAAATATGACAGTGAAAGAAATACAAAATAAGAGGAAAGAAGTATATCATTCATGAGTTACCTTTGTCACCAATCAACAGATCTCAGGTAAGGCGAAAAAAAGCAAACCGTTGATTTCATTTTGTGTGATTAATGCAAAGTCGACTGGTGCTGAGTATACCATATTGCTCACACTTCTCATCTTGTAACGTTATACTTGACGGGGCAGGAATATTTAGTAATAACTCTTGGGTATACTTATTACTGAAGTAGCAATCATGAACAAATCCCGAACAAATATAGTAACTGCTTGAGATAAAACATGCATCATGATTCATTAATGATAAATTAACATGAGATCAGTATGTAACTAAGACTTAGTTTGTGGTTAATTAATACGTAATAAATAATAGCATAATACTACATTATTTGTACCCCCTCAAGTAAAGTGGTACTTTTATGTAGATCATGCCTTATCTAGCCTACAGGACCCAAATTTTTCAAACGTGTGAAATATCAAGCATTTGTCTTTCAGGATGTTCAGCATGATTACAATGGTTCTAACCTGACTCTCTAATCAAATTAAACGAATAAAAAATGGCTTCAGTTTGCTTCTGTCTCTAAAAAGGCAGCAAGCACTTCAGTCATCTAGGCTTGAGCTAGTGGCTCGTTCTTAATCCATCTGTAAATAATCCTCCAGATAATCTAGGGGTTGGTCCATCCCAAATGTGTGATAGAGCACCATTCCATTCCAAGGGATCTTGAAATGTCACGAGCCCAATACTGGACAGTCAGCATGCTCATGTCCACCTAAATCAATAAGATCAGTCACAGTGTCCTGAAGCTCTGATGTTAGTATTACAACCTCTCATGTTTGACTATTTCCAGTGTCCAGGAACACTTCTTCTCTTATGCCCTCATGACATATGGACGTGCTATTTAAGGTCAGATGGTTTGTTTACCATATTTAACTCTTCTTTAACTTCTTTTCTGAGGCCTTTTGGACATATTGATGGTTAAAATTAGCAGCATATGCGGTACGCATATAATTTGTTCACCATGCTTGACAAGTTGTACTAATAATTCTGGGCTTACTCAAATTGTGAAAATCATATAAAAGATGGGGGAGGGGACTCCTAGGGTGGCGAGAAGTCATGTGGCAAATACAGATATCCAACCAGCATCAATCCTTCCAAAGATAGATCGTTTCCCGTCTTAGAACTTTTCACGTTGTTCTTGCCATCAGGTGAACATCAAGTGCCCAGAAAGATTCCTTTCATCCTTCCTCATCAAATGTCACATCACACGTCACATGGATTTCTTTGCCAGACTGACAAAAGTGACTGTAATGTCCATAACTGCATCTATAATGTATAGCTACTGCTGTATGAAGAATGTTATCTTCTACTGTACTGCAGGCTACATACGTCTGATGTTCTCTGGCTGTAGAAAGGAATTAATACTCTTAGAAATTTTACAGAAGTGACACCAGGTACATGTTTGGTCTTTTTTTGTCCTGCTCATTTGTCATTGCTGTCTGGTCTTCCACTGAGCTCAGCGTGGAGCTCGAAAGGTCACTCTGCCATTTTTAATAGCAAGTCCCTCAAAGGAGATTCCTGTGTAAAGTCTGAGCAGCCGTGAAGCACTGAGGTGGCCACGGTACCCAAGGGCTGCAAAACGGGTACCATCGAGCATCTACACATATCCTAAAACGCATTCCACCTAGGAGATGTCATTTATTCTTGGGAGGAGAGTTTTACTGGAAACCATAAGGTGCAGGTGACATTTTGTGCGATCATTCTATCTGTTAGCCATCAATCTAGCAGTGACATGGATGTCATTGTGCTGTCACATTAAAGCAGGTGCCTGGTGTGCATAATCATTCAGAGGGATTGTTTCTGCCTATAATCCTGGTGAAAATAGTTCTGTCTTTTCCATTTATATTATATGGGGGGGGGGGATGGACAATACCCCTAATCAGCAGTCAGCAATTCATGAAGTAAGTTTGTACTTTGGAAGAAAGAAAAAGACCAGAAGCAATGACTTGGGTTTCCAATTTGCCCTTTTTGGATGGAGAGCATGCAGGCTTTTATACAGCCATGGAAAAAATTGAGAGACCACTCTATATTAAAAAAAAAAATCTACATTTTTAAATTTTGCAGAAGGCTACGCTGAGCAGCAGCTTGCTTCCAGGTTCAAAATTTCTAAGACAGCAGTACTGAATAACAAAGTGAAGCTGGGGAGACTGGGAAAGAGCAGAAACCAGGCAAGTGAAGGGTGGACTTTCTAATGCCGGCGATGACCGTTAACTTATTCGACAGTTTCTCATGAATCGTAGGATGACATCAAGTGACCTTCAAAAGGAATGGGAAACATTAAGTGCAGGTGTGAAGTGCACTGTTAGGACAGTTCGTAACAGGCTCCTAGAAGCAAGACTGAACTTCCACAAAACAAGGATGAAGCCTTTTATTAATGAGAAATGGGAAAGAACTAAGCTGCAGTTTGCAACAATAATATATATTATTCACAGACACACACCCGTAAATTGAGAAATGAGTGAAATAAAGAATTGTCCTGTAGTCACTTCATTGTTTCCACGGCTGTATGTTTTTATACGCTACTAGTCAAAAGTTTTTGCACCCCACAGGTTTATCCCACTTTCCCATTTATTTCATAAACTGCATTTTTCATTCTTGCTAAGCATCGGAAAGTTGAGTGAACAACTATAAATGAAAATATAAGTCAAATAAAACAATTTCCCATTATGACATGGAAATAGTATGTAACAGTGCATGTCTGACACCCTATTGACTGGTTGTGTGGTCATGGCACATTCAAACTCTAGGCTGTCCTTTAAATGCACTAGTTAACTATTTCAGCCCATGAAACAGAGCAGTATTTAATGTCCCTTGTGGAAAGAATGCCCCACATTTTCTCTGCTGCTATAACTGCTGGAGGAGGTTACTTTGATCAGTCAAAGATATGACATTTTCTTGCTAATAATGGTACTCAAATGGTGAACATACTGTAAATGTGTTTGTGAGTGTATGAGTATATGTTAAACGAGTAACATGCAAATGTAGAAAGTTTCAGTATGTGCTAACCTTTTCACTGGTAGTGTATATGACATTTTTATACCCAAGAGTGACAGAAAAACCTTATTTCAGTTCTTCAGATCGCATGTTACGTGGATATTCCAAAGAAAAGGTGACTGTAAATTTTCCATCTGGTGTGTGTGTCTACCCCTGCCTTGTGCTACCTGGACTTCCCTAAACCATTATCTTATTTTTTGCTTTAATCTTTCATGTATTGTTTTAACTATAATAATGACTCGGTTAAATGGTTAGCCATACTTTTGTTTTCTATCGTGAGATGGCAGCTGATAACTCACACACCACAGTCAGTTCCTTCCGAAGACCCCGGAACATGTGTAGAAATGAAGCAGAAATCGCTAAGCTAAGCAAATCTGCCCTACGGTTTTACCCTCCCGGCACTGTGCTGAAGCAACAATTCTGCTAAATTTATCTAAAGCTTCCTGTTCTCTCTGAGCTCAGCAAACTTGTCAAGTTGGAAAAGGAAGTCTGAGCTCTGGTCTTTTTTGGAGAGTTCAGCACCTTCTGGAACTCTCTTGCAACGATCTTGGCAAATTGCCCTGGACATTATTAGATGGATTTCTCTCTGTGGATGAAACACGACACCAAGACGCACCAGTCTGATTCCATCACATACTTGGAGCTGAAATGGGCTCGGCCTCCTGACTCAGCTTGCACTTTGTAATCCTTCGGAAGGACTTTGATTCAGTAAGATTCAGACACGGCACATAGCTCTACTGCAACCTTAGTTTTTCTGCAGGCAAATGCATTACACTTCCAGAATGCACTTCAGAAATACGGTAGGTGGGAGCAGGGCACATGTGCAGCTCCATTTTCACATACTCAGCATTTTATCCAGAAGGTGCTACTGAGTGTCCTTCCAGACAGCAATGCACAGGACATGGGAGGTGCTTGTTCCAGACCGCAGTGCACAGGAAGTGTGAGGTGCTAGTTCTAGACCGCAGTGCACAGGAAGTGTGAGGTGCTTGTTCCAGACAACAGTGCACAGGACGTGCAAGAAGCTTGTTCCACAGTCATCATTTATATATATATTACAAAATCCATTACACATCATCATCCTTTGTCCAGTAAGGTTTATGAGAAGACATTTGCTTCCAGTCAATATCCCAGCTTGCGCAGGTCAAACTCCACTGGGCTGTCTACTGAACACAGCTGTGGTTTTGTATTCTCACTACACTCAGTGTGGTTTACACTTAACCCGGGATAACTCAAAGTTTACTCAAATTCAACTCAAAAAAAGACGTTCAGTAAAGCTAGACTGTAGATCCGATGGAAATGTTATTTAGCCTTCATGAGCCAAATTAAGCAGCAGTTCAAAAGCATAAAATACCTTACAGGCTAGTACAGGCTCCACTGATTTCATTACAGTCGCTAGCTGTAAGATGTGCTGTCATTTCAATTGTCATGTCAGTTCACGACGTCTCATTTCAAATTGGTTGCTGATGTTGAGACTTATTTTTTCAGACCTGACAGGCATAAAAATTTGAGATTTTTTCAGTTGGAATCTATCCTGATTTGTTCATAAAAGTCCTTCGAATGTTCTTATGAACTGGCTTCAGCGGAACTGGTGGCCCGCATTATTTGAATTGTTAGCACTAGCCATGCTGGACGCCTGCCGAGTGCCGTAAATCCTGCGGTGCCACCGTTAAACACCGGTTTTCGATTTTGCCTATTATCCCTATTTCTGACATGTGAGCATCATTCATTCTCACCATAGTGAGTGATGCTCACGTTCACATTTGTGATTGGTTCACCTTTCACCAAAAATTCATGCGCAATCAATGAGCGTCACACAACACTGCATACACCTTCAGTGCCACTGGACCCGTACAGTGAGAGACTACAACGTGAGTCTATTTTTCATGTCAACCAACTTGATTTGCTAAGCTTATTTGAACAATTTTTTGTTTAGCTTTTCTCTTTCCCTGCCATGCTACAGTCACAAATCCCACTTCTACATTATTGTCTCCTGGTTCGTTCTGTCTCTTGTCACCTTACAACAGTGATAATTATTAGGTTTGGTTAGGTTAGGTTAGGTCAGCCTTTGCTATCTCCTTTAGGAGAAATTAGACATACACATGTGTCCCAGGCACATACACAATACAGAATATTACTCAAATGCCCAACACTGAAATATTGCACCTACCCTTACACAGATTATTGCACAAATGCCTTACAAATAATCATCACTGCCCTCTTATAGTCCTGTTCAGTTTCCATGGTTCTGTTTTCAACAAAATCCTCGGTGATGGTATTTTTGCCAACTGTATACAGTGTAATCAGGCACTGAATTAATTAAAACTTACGTGTTCTTAAGAAATACAGCACATAACTGTATAACAAGCCCCTTCATGCTACCACTATGTCATAAGCCTCCGCATTAACCAGAAGCTACTCACTACCACTGTGCGATTTAGTAAAACCATCACATTGCCTGCAGGCCACAACACTTACGAGACTGAAGAAACAGGCACTGTTATGAGATCCTGGGCAGCTGACAGCTGGCCAGTAACAGGTCTCCAGATTCATCTTGCCAAGGAACCAAATGAAAATGAGTCTGTAAACACACGTTGTTTGGAAATTGGCCTGAAATCTCATTTCTTTCAATTACAGGTGTGAGACAATTTCACACAGAATACCGGAGGAGAGTGACACATGAGATTGGTTGTTCCATCGGACAAATATTGTATAGATACATTTTTCTATCATCTCTGGATTTTTGTTTTTGAAGTTCTGGCCTCGCTCTGAGGTTCTGTTTTCTTACAAACAGCTGCCAAAAGTGGCAAAGCAAAGTAAATGTCGTCAGTGGAGATGGTGGAATCATCTTTGAAAGATCAAAACGTAAGACAATTTAAAAGTGCCCTGATACAGAGGTTTTTTATGCTGTTAATAATGTCATTACTTTTCCCATTGATTGTTACAGATTAGATGTATTCACTGACGAGACTTCTAAGCACTTACGTAAGCCGCTCTGGCAAATGCTGTAAATACAAACGTAAATGTCTCACGCTCTGATACAGGGGTGCCGCTAGAGGAATCGGGCCCCCACCCCAGACCAATCCAACTATGCTCCAAATTATTTAGAAGGCCTAATTTTCAGAGCCTATACAGCGTCCCTGCCTCGAGTAAAGGCAAACATTCCTGTAAGGATGTGCATCAGTATGCACAAAGTACTGTAGTGCTGACAATATTTATTTTTGCATTCTCCTGGGTCAAAGGTGATAAAGGAGCCTGGATAGATGTAAATAGCGAGCAGAGGATTTTATCCAAAGCAAAGCATAATCGAGAATGCAATCCCAGGAGCAACTGGGGGTTAAGGGCCTTGTTCAGGGGCCCAAAAAGGGAATCACTGATCCAGCAACCTTTTGATCAGAGGAACAGCAGCCTAACCCACTGAGTCACACACCAGCCCCTGCCAAGTCTGTACCTCAGTCTTCCTGACCATTTGGTTTTCTTACACAGTGTACCCTAGTAGCAGAGCTAACTGCCTACAGAGAACATGCTGTGCTTACCTTGATGTGCAAGGAAGAGCCTTTGCCAGATGCAGACTTTCTCCATAATCTCACTTTGTTGCTAGGCTCGGGTATAATTCCTCCTCAGGTATAAACATTACATCACAAAGATGTAAGAGGATGTGCAAATTTCTATAAAGAACCAAGATCTATGTTGCTCAGTCATAAGACCCATCAAATTTCTCCACAGATACGTCAGAAAATACGTCATCGCCCTGAATAGTCAGGTGACTATGGAAACGCGAGCTCACCCAAGCTTAGACATCAATGACGTGAGGACGTATGCATCACTCCCTAAACTACGAGAGAAAAACACGAAACCCTCAATGTGTGTGAATTTCCATTGCAGAGGTCGTCATGCAGATACTGTCGTTTGGATTCGTCATGGCAATGCGCTGCATTCACTGCATTACGATGTTGTCTACTTCTGCAACTATGGTAAGCTGAAACAGACATGTCCTCAGGGAAAGTGTGGGTTAAAAGAGTAGAAAAAAAACAGAGAAATAAAACAGAGACAGCAAACCGCACTTTATACTCTACTGGAAGAGGAACAGTAAAACACCCAAAGTTAGCTATCACATGAGAGTATGATAATGTATTTCTTGTAAGAGTCAGGCTGGCTCAAACTAATTTTAAATAAACCGATGTTGTACAGATGGAAATATTGAATAAAAATGAAATTCCGCTGGGTTTACCGCAGATTTCTCTAATGTCTCTTTCTATGCAGCATATTTTGACCTGCAGAACGATGTAAAAATAATGCTGGTTCAGGACACTGATCCACTGTAAATTGCCATTTTGCCTGGCACATCTTTAAAATGAGTTTTCTCATTTTCAGTTCCTGGCTTGATGTAAGAATATTCAAGGATAGACACTTGAAATGAGGAGATGGATGTTATATACAGACTTTTTTCAGTGCACATACAAAAGTAATTAGAGACGATCCTCGTCTCCAGACCTGTCATTAATTATGAAAAAAACAATTATGGTAATTGGCTCAAATGTGATGCTGAAAATAAGGACAAGTAAAGCTGTTAATGAGATCTGCATGAGGTCTGAAAATGAATTTCGCTCGTGACAAATGGCCTGTTCGCTGCATGTGCTTATTTGGCTCCTTTTTGCTGCTTTACAACAAACAATTGAAAGTATTTTCCATTCGGCCTCTTTTTGGCTGAATTTCATTAAAGTGCCTCAGCGTAGCACAAGTCATTTTAATGAAGAGAACATGCCAAGTTTTCAGTCTCTTCTTACAGTATTGCAACAGCTGAAACTAATCTAGGGGAAATTAAATTAAAATCCAAATGCAAAACTTTTCTAAAGTATGTTCAAATTATATAGCTTACTTCAGGATAACCCTGTTGGTGTATTTTTTCATATCAGTGTCTTTTTGACCCACTAGCTAGTGGTAGGCAAAGTTTCCAATGGGTGACTAGTAACACAGATGAGATAAAGTAAAATGAGCTTTGCAAAACATTCTTTAGAGCCTCACAAAGCTACACAAATGTCGCACAAGAGAGCCGAATAGGAATTAAGTCTAAGTACAAAATATAAGCGAGCAAAATACAACCGGGGATATGTGTAAGTCCCATACCCTCTTGTCCATCACACTGTCATTGCATTAAAATCTCTGAAGGTAACCACCAAGGAACTGATGTGAATTTGACTGAGCACCCATAGGGAGCCAATAAAGTGAGACAAGAAGAGGTGCAACATAAGTGTACTTTGGCTGACATGATACCAGTCACGTTGCTATGTTGCTACTATGGAGGGTGGTGAGTGGCTCAGCGGGCTAAGTCTCTGTGCTTATGCCAACTGAAGCCCCGGCCTCAAAAGAACAATCACGTGTCCATGGGCCCTTGAACGAGGCCCTTAACCCTCACCTCCAGGGGCCGCTGCACTTTGGCTGACCCTGCACTGTAATCCCCAAGCTGTGGAGCGCAAGATGGGGTTGGCAAAGAGAGGCATTCCAAAGTACCCGTGCTTGTGCAAATGGCAAATAAAGCATGTTTGTTTTTGTTGTCATTCCACAGTACATGCTGGCAGCCCTGTTAGTAAAGTAGCTGCATATTCTGACAGGTCTTCAACATGACTTGGAGATGCTGCAGTGCATTCAACAAAGGATAAGTTGATCATCTAATGTTACCCGTAGTTTTCTTGAAAGAAACAATATTGACGATCCAAGCTTCAGAGTGTCATCTTGAATGGTAGGTTTGGCAGGAAGACAAAGTCTTTGAACGTTTCAATCAGAAGTGGCAATCACTCCTGCAGGCTTCGATATCAATAGAGCACAATGAAGTTTCAGCAGAGACTACGGTTTCTGCTGGAGGGAAGGTCAGGTAGAACTGGATGTCATCTGCATAGTTATAGGAAAAGCCATGGGAATGGATGAATGGACCTAGAGTGGTCGTGTACTGAGAGAAGAACCCAGTAACTACCAAATGTTACTAGATGTGACTTAGGTACCTCTGTTCCCCAAAACAAGATAGGATCTTCCAGGGAGGTAAGACTCAAATCATCTCAGAGCCGTCCAAGTGATGCCAAACTGCGAGAGTATCGACAGGAGGATCTGATTGTTCACCGTGTTGAAGGCTGCAGATAGGTCCAACAGGATGAGAATCAATGACGTAGATGTTGATCTTGTGGATTACCACAGTTATTTTAGAGTCCAAAAGGCTAGTCATCTTGAAACTTGAGTAACCGTTAAGTTTCATACATATATGCCTTGAAAATGACCCAGGCATACTAAGCTAGTTGATTAGCATTCTGGACTGGTGGGTGCCATATTTCACATGGCACCCACTAGTAATTTAAACCCAAAAATCTTTGAAGGACGGAGATCAGTTTGATCCAAATACGATCAACTTCTGCCTCAACACTCCATATGTCACTAAATCAAGTCAAGATATATCTCCAAATATTAAAAATTCCAACAGTGAATCTTGTGCCAAGTAATCGTGATTCAGAATTAAAGGAAAAAAAATCCTTGCATGTAGCACAAAACCTAAATTCATATTATGAAGACATTTGATTTGAATTGTACTTTTACTCAAGCTCCAGTCTGCTGACATTATAAAGCTATAGGAACATACATTGCATATAGACCTACCACAATAGCCAGTACCACATTCTAAACTTGCTAACCTTATGGTTCATTCTTGTCTTTTTCCTGTATGTCGCACTTGATGACGTTCCAGGCTCTGTTGAGATAAAATTCACTCAGGCAATACATATCACACCCGAATCAAGTCATATGGAACACTTTGGCTTAATTTTCAGCCCTGTGTGTGGAGTTTGCATGTTCTCCCTGTGTTGTTGTGGCGTTTCCTCCAGGTACTCTGGTAACCCCCCCACAGTCCAAAAACATGCAGATGTTAATTGGAGTTACCAAAGAGCCTGTAGGTATGTATGTGTGTGTAAGTGAATGGTATATGAGTGTGCTTTCTGATGTGTTGGCACGGGGTTATTCCTTGCCTTGCACTCAGAGTCCCATTGCCTTGCATTGATGTGGAAGAATAGATATATTGATGTTGGCCTTCAGCAAGTCTATTTCCTTGTAGGAACCCCTCTTCGAAGGCAATCAAGGCAACCAGGTGATAGTACTGATGAAGCTCTTCCTATTGTGTGTGTTCCCAGGGGACATGGACCATCCTTCTTGTCTTGCCATGTTCACTTTGCTGTGGCAGTAAGCCTCAATACATCTGTGTCCTTGAAACCCACATTAGCCATTTATTGCCGTATCTGGGGCAGGAGTATTCTTCATTCACAATGCATTGCAGTAGAAAAAAAAACTGTTACCATTTGGGGTTCATGCTCTGTAATTGCTGCGGAACAAGGTTCCTGTGAGGCTCCTTGTTCCACCATATTGCCTGGATGGGGTCCATGCTCAGGCACGGGCTGCCTGTCTCCCTGCCTGCTTATAACGATCTTCGCTACTTGTCATAACTTGCCAGTATTACAGCTCTGCTGCCTTGTTCATTATGGGAGGATAATTGGTTAAAAGATTAGATTAGAAATGTGATTAGAAAACCTTATTATCCATCCATGAAAATACACTTATGAAATACTTCAGTAGAGCCAAGCATTTTACTGTAGGTGATGGGCTTCATATTACATAGTAATTGAAAAAAATACACCTGGAATGTATGCATTTGTTATATTTAATGTTATAAAATGTATTATTCTTAAATCTTAATTTATTGATGCTTCAGTAAAAAAAATACTTTTATGTTGCATAACTAACATTTATGAACTTTTTCATCTGTTTTGCTGTTGACAGTACAGATTAATATCCCAAATTAATTCAGTTATTGATAAATTAGCAATTGTAAACGCTAATGCTAACTATCCATTGCCTAAATTGCCTGATTGTGTAATTATGTCAAGCTTTTGTTGATTATTAATGTAGTTTGCTATAGTGCAAGATGTCACCAAAAGCATCTTGTAAATCCCAAACGAAAATCTATTTAGGAATTTATTTGTAAAATGGCAAAAACATATTTTGGCTTGACTGTAATATACACCGATCCGCAGGGGTTAAAGTGGGATTTGATAGGTGGGGGAACCCTAGATGCAACATAGCGGTGCAGTGGGGAAATGACTCACTTCTGAATAATTCCCAAATTGACTCACACTGCTGTGTTTTAGCTTAAAAACAGAGTTTTCAAACGAAAATGATCGCCATCCACACAGGCGTTTTTCACGTCATTTACGAAAGTATTTCCATACACACTGAAACAAGTGAAAACACAGACGATCAGGCTACTAGTCTACATTGGTCATGCACACATCAATGCAGTAATTTAGTTTTGTTTTGCACAACTATGCAGCAGTCACACTGTGTAACATGCTATTTAGCTGCATACAAGTTAGCAACACTGAAAGTGGCTCCTCCATATCCACCATGGTGGAATACTGTTTACTTCTGTGTAGGGTGACCAGACGACCAATCAGACAACGAGACAGTCTAACTAGTGGGATAAAATCAGGGATGGGCCACATGATGAATAGGGTTCAATTGTGGCACTTTTAGAGTCCACTTTTTCAAAAGTCTCCATTTTTACTCATCCACACCGCAACTCTAAAACAGTTTTCGGAAAGTATATGCAGGACTCTCAGATGTCATGCACTGACCGTGAGAGACACACATTTCAACCAGTTCACACGCTTACACCTTGTGTTTCTCACACTGAGTTGTAATGGCCACCAAGATGTCCCGTTATATAGAATTAACGAACGAGGCGCATGCTTACGGAGTGGAGTTTTCTACCGAGTTCATAGCTGTCCCGTGTTATACAGAGTTAATAACCACATATCAACCAATCATAAAATAGCATTTGTTGTTTCTGGATAATTTCCAAAATAAGTCATATGTGATCCACGCACATTATTACATGGATGCAGACTAGGTGGAAGTGGAAGGGCAAGATCCGATGAATGCAGTAAGCAGGGCTCTCAATCTCGCACAATGACCATGAGACAGACGCTTTGGCCCTATCAGATATCACTCCAGACTTTTGATGAAACGTGAGAGCCCCGTATATGGCTGTGAGAGCGTCTACAAAAGTCTCTGTTCTATGGGGCTGAAAACTCCGGGGTAACATGGACGAAACGCAAAAACTAATGTCGGCGTCTTAAAATGTAGCAGTGTGGACGTAGCCTCATTCTAGCACTGTGGAGCTAAAATCACTCCCCATCTGCACTGACAGCAAGCGCAGATAGACCTGGGCAGGAGGGCTCTTGTAGGGGAAGCGGTCACAGCCCTCACCCCCATGCTAGCTCTGCTTCAGAGCAGGGCCTCTAGCTAAGCTAGTCACTCTAGCTAAGCTAGCTGAAGTTTTCGCCAAAGTGTCAGCTACCATATAAGTAGCTAGCAAGATATATAACCAAGTTGCAGATAAAACAGCGTATTTGTTTCATGATATTTATTGAGCTCCATGAATACATTGCATTTGAAATTACCTACCACTGCAAGTAAAGCAACTAATTTTATGCTTCGGTAGCTAGCTAGTTCTGCAATAAGTTTCTCGGCATGCATGAACCCACTGAAGGGAAGGGATGAGAAGAGGAGGTGTGTTGAGTGTGGGGGTGGGCCATGGGGTGACATTTTCTGATTTTTGAGTTAGTATCTTGATGGCATCAACTGAAAGGAACGCCAGGCCGCAGCACACAAAAAATAAACTTGCCTGACATTATTATGAATGAAACTGCCAATCATATTCATTTATTTATTAAAAAAAATCTGCCTGAAAAACAGATCATTCCGGCCTACTTTAACCACTGCCGATCAACCATAATATTACAGTTTTTCTCCATTGCTCTGGAACATTTCTCAAATGACAATAAACATTCACAAAACAACAAGTGTAGACACAGACCATAATGTCACTTCTGCTCAGTAGAACACAATTTCTTATTTCTTCACACAAATTTCCAAATGTTTTAGTACATGTGTGCGAATGGTTTTGTACAATTGTCATCATTTGGCACAATTTTCATTTGCTTTAGTCTTATTGCTCAAAATAGTTTATGTAGTTTCCCATTGTAATAATTTTACACCCAAAACTATATATGTATGTCATCACAGTACAAAAGTTAACCAAACTTTCGAAATGATTTAAAAATGCATTCTATAAACTGCAGTGATACAGCATCGTTGTGTTTTTGTTTTCATTTTATTGTTCTTGTGTTGCCGTTTTGCTGTTTTTACGTTATATAGTGCTGTGTAACTTTTTTGTTTGCTATTGTACTGTCTTGAGATCTGAAGTTACATGTGCATGCGAGTGCTTTATCTTGCCAGTGAACTTTTCAAACTGAATTGTACAGTCTTGCATTGTTGAAATTGGTGTCTTTGACATGAATAAGTATCAGTTTGCTAAAGACAGTGACAATGAGAAAGTAGAAACCAACTAATATTCAGGTTCTTGGAGCTCAGGAACATACACTGATATACTGACAATGCATCTAAGCATTTTGATTCTCATGGTTATAACGATGCTGATTGTACTTTTCGTTTTGCTGGCACTGACTAATTCAGTGGTGGATTTTTTTGCTTATGAGACATTAGTTAATTGTTTTGGGTAGGTCACAGGCTTTTGCAGCTAAACCATAGTGTTGTGCTATATGCATAAATTGTTTGGAAAAATGCTGTTACAATCATGATATTGTTAAGTATGTTTCATGAAATGTGCCAAAGCAATTGAGAAAAACTGCAATTATCTCGCTACAATGGCAGTTGTTGAAGTTGATGTGTTGGAAGCAGGACAAATGGGCGTAAGAATCTCTACCCATGGTGAGGGCCAGATTGTGATGGCTAGCCAACTGGCTCAGAGCATCTCCAAAACGGCAGGCTTTGCAGGGGTATTCCTGGTATGTAGTTCTCAGTATCTACCAAAAGTGGTCCAAGGAAGGCCAACCAATGAGCTGGCGGCTGGGTCATTAACAAGGCAAACTCTCAAATGTCAAATACTGTTCTAGTGAACTTCTTAGCTAACTAGCTAGCTAGCTGGAAAACTATCTAAACCAACCAGCAAAGAATCTTATTCAACACATCACTATGACAAACTACAGCAACAATAAGATGCATTTTAAGAAGACTAAGCTTTAATGAGAGTGACCTGTTGTGCCTTCCTCCATTAACACAAAACTACAAGGTTCTGAAAACGAATAAGCAAAATAGTGGAATGAGGCTCTCATTCAGATTTCATCCATTAATTTCAAGCCCTTAAATCTGACCTGTGACCTCAGGTTAGATGTTTGGTGTGAAAATGAAAACTTCCTCATTGCCTATTTTTCGCAAAGGCTCAGTCTGCACTGGCTGCTCCATGCCTACATTGTTATATGCGTAACTGCAGGCCCACTGGAGATATAGAGATAATCAGCATGTGTTACCTAAAGTGCTGCAACATTCATTATGCCTTTCCGGAATAATCAGTTTGAGGGGGTCTTTAAGTGTATTAAATATAATTAAAGCCGGTATTTAAATATGTGCTTTTTTCAGAATTCATATGTGCTACATTCCAATGAGGTATAATTTTTAATGCAGGGGTTTTATAACTGACAGAAAAGGCGTTACATGAAATTGAGTATAATCAGGCATCTTTTAGCAATGTCGTAATTAAAATTAGAAAACTTATTTTTTCTGTTAATTCTGAGGGTTTTTAAAAATGCTTTTAAAATGTCATCAAGTCTTTTTCTCACTATATGCTGATGTTGATGGTATAGGGGTGCAGTAGCTACTCATTACAGATCACCACGGAGTGTAGTTTTTTCACCATTGTAGTTTATGGTTTAAATTAACTTAAAAAGAACTGCACCGGTTATGGATTCTACATGTAAATGTTCCTCTTCACGGTCTGCGATAGCTGTGTGTTTCAGTACCGTTAGGACCTTTCATTGTGCAAAGGCTGAAACTATTACACCTCTTTTTGTAAGAAAATTACCCTCTGTAATAACAGCATTAGCGACAAATGTATTTTTTCATTTCCATACTCGTTCATTCATTTGTCCTTATTACCTTTCCATTTCCTGCCCTACCATTTCTCAGCCAAAGCTGAAGTATGAGCTTCATCAATCGATAACAAGCCGTAATAGACGTATGAAAAATTAAACCCAGCATGAAAGACTGCCTCAGTGCGTGGCACTGTGCACTCACACTTCCAGGACTGGAGGTTATGTTCTCCCGGTCTTCAGGTGGCTTTCCTCCAGGAATTCTGGTTTCCTCCCCATAGCCTGTAAACATCAGAGGTAAGTACACTGTCAAAAAAAAAAGGGTAAAAATTTGTACCTTTGCTTGTCTCTGGGGCGGTACCCTCAAGGATAAATGTACATTTTAAGATGCACAAATGGACTATGAGGAACATTTTGGTACCATTGCCAGTAAATTAATGTTGTTTGTACCTTGGAGATTTTCCTCAGAGTCTATTTCTGTACCTTAAATTAGACGAAAAGATACATTTACCTACAGCTAGGGTAGAATTGGCAGACCCTTGAGGGCACAAATTGGTACTCTTTTTCCTGACAGTGTAATTCCAGTCCAGACCATAATTTTGTTTCAACCAGTTGAGTATAAGGAGTCACAGTCACAGAATATTCAACTGGCTGGTTGAAACAAAATCACTCACTTTCACTCTCTGGACCTGAACTACCCACCACTGATAAACATGCAGTAAGGTAAAACAGAACCTCTATATCGCTTGAGGTGTCTGACAGTGTGTGTGAGCGTTGGTGCCTCGTAGTGGACTGGCAGCCGATCCAAAGGGTGAATCCTTGCTTTGGGTCTTCAGCTTGCTAGGATGGGCTCCAGCGATGGGCTCTAGGCCCTCTGTGAACTTGCACTGGATTATCAATGAAGGAAAATGTTTAGATGAGAATAGCGCCAAGATACTATACATTATATTAAGTCAGTGTTTCCCAACCTGGTCTACTGTTACCCACAGAAGGTGCATGTACTGTATGTGTTCCCTCCCAGTTCCCTGCCAGACAGTCCACACTTTTGAGGGAGAAAAACCATGGACTCCATGTAGGTCCCCAAGGACTGGATTGGGAAACGCTGTATTAAGTCATTGCAGGAACTCAGGTAACAGCTATAATGTAAAAAGACTTTCACAAAAGGGGAAAAAAGAGATGAATGACAACAGAAGAGGATGATCGAGTTTGGCACAAGTTACTTTCTTTGTAGGAGCTGTAGCCGTGGAGTAGCTCCACACCCATATAATGTGTCCCATCTCTACCCATGGAAAGCCGAATCTGCAGCAAAATCGCTTTGTAGAGGTTTATAAGTAAGCAGGACCAGGGGCCAACACCATGGAGGATTCTGATGGACAATTTGATCAAAATGCAATCTTTATCATGGACATGGTATTTGAAAATGTAGCCAATGTAGTCTTTTTTTTCTCAATCACAACATTTTGCCACAAACACAGATGACTCTTGCCACGGACATGTTTGTCTATATATGGACAGGTTGATGATTCCTGAACGAGGTACATTTAAATTTCAATTATATGTCTTTCAAACAACAAGGTACGGTCAAATTCTGCCCATGATAAATTCTTTACAATTCCTATCCCCCAGCAGTGAGTAGCTCTCTGTCCACTGAGCTCTGAGGTAATCCTGGACCTGGACTGTATCCATGTACAGAGTCACATGTCCGGAAGGGGAAAGGGCAGTGAGATCCGCAGGAATGCGACGGGAAGATGCGGCATTTATGCCAAGGGAGCTGGGATCAGATGCAGAGCATCATGCCCTTCAGTCAAGTCAAGCCACTTTATTGTCATCTCACACACATGAAACAAAATTGCATTTCTGGGAGGTATACTGGTATACTGCCAGACCAAAGTGATGATAGGTGATGAACCTACTCACTGACCTGCTGAGTGCAATAATATTTTATAGGATTCAAAATCACCTAGATGTCACCTAAATGTCACCTAAATAGTGCTATTTGTCTTTGTGTGCTGATAATAAGGCATCTATTTCATATGTCACCTATATATTATAGTGCTATTTACTTTTGTGTGCTGATAGTAATGCGTCTATTTGAAGAATACCGTAAACAGAACACGAAATCGCACCAAAGCATCCATGAACGCAACATACAGATTACCACTACAGACAGGTTTTAGATCTTTTTGGTCTATTTTATCTAACACAAATAGGCCAAATAAATGTTGTTTCTGTTTGTATTTTAGACATTGCAGTGGTGAAAGATACAGCGTTTGTGATGGTCTTTTGCATTTCTTTGTGCCGTGAACTTCAAAGACTGAAATAATAATGATAATAATAATAATACATTTTAATAGCAAACTTGTTGCTGAACAAATTCTGCATTGAAACAAACCAGTCACACAATAAACTCCCATGTGGCTGATGTGTAACCCATGTCATACTGAGTCTGGGGTATTTAATTAACTTCAGGTTGTTCAGGAAGGCACTTCTCATCTCCCCTTAGATTTGCAGGATAGTGGGAAATTATCAACTCGGAGGTGGAGTAATACTGGAAATCCCTGGCTGGCAAGTGAAAAACAGAACCGCACCGCGTTGTAATACGTTTTTATTACCGGTTCGGTTGAAATGCTCCTCCCCAGAGCTGGCGGGTTTTTGCAGCCCGGAGCGCCGTCGGAATCTCGCTTATGTCACCACTGGATAGTGTCTGGGAGTTGTGCAGTAGCACAATCATCTGAAAAGTAAGCAGGAGTTAACAAGCTTGTGGGGGTGGCAGGCTGAGTGCACGGGATCATGTGACACGCAGAGTGAAATTGGATTAGAGAATGTCATTTGGTCTCCTCTCAATGGCGGCCCTGGAGGTGTGACAGACAGTCCAGTCCGATACGGAAACCTGGGTGAAAATGAGAGAAGATTAAACCCAAAACAGTGATTCCCTTGTCTTCACCCATGGACATGAAGCTCTACAAAAAAAGCATTAATTTTATTACGCACATTTCCCTATTTTACAATTGTGCCTTTGTGGTGACGATAATTACTTTTTTTCCCCTAATTTTCTTTGGCATTCATAGGCATTTCAGATCATTCAAGAAGAATAAAGGTTAGAGACAAAGAAGTCGTCCGAATGCCCATAGACACCCTGTTGTAATACAGGGGTATATTCCCTGACATTTCAGATGACGAGCAAGTCCATCTGGTAAATTAGCAATGTAATAATTGTCCTTTCGATATGCAACAATTATTAGGATGATATTGTTGAACAGCAGCTGTTCGCTAAACAGTCATCAGGCAGTACAAGGTTTGCTAAATAAATATGTGTGCACTACTCTGAGCTCCCTGCCAGACCGTACAGATTTGTGCTCCCTACCAGGACCTGCCTCTGGGTCCCTGAGGACCGGATAGGGAAACACTGCAATAAGGTTAACCACTATTAACTGTGCAAATACTGACATTGAAATATAATGATTGACAGGTAGTAATGAATGACTCCACGTCATTCTGCCTTCTGTGTAAACAAGCTCTGCAATGGAGCAATACTCTCACAATTCACATGTAAAATTTAAAAGGACTGTCAAGGCCAGTTCTCTGGTAGGGTTCACATTTGTTCCAGTCACCCTGATGGCCAAGTGACACCATGGGTGGAAAATTCCAATTTGTCTGGAAACTATGTGCTTTGTCATTTTTCTTTTCTATATTAGGTCAAGCGAATGTAATTCGTTTTCAGGACCAGCTGTGCAGTGTTCTGTAAATTTTAAAACAAATCGGCTCAATTGAATTAATTAGTGACTTAGTGTATATTGATCGTCAGAGATGGGAGCAACGTTCTCTGTCACCAGGAAGGCATGTGGTCGACCGCTCCATTGTACCATTGAGAATTTTTTAGTAAACCAAATTAGCTTCAATTAAGTTTTTCAGACTCAATGGGTAACTACACTCAGCAGGACTCAGTCGGTGGTTTGAATCCAGCCCCAGGTGCCTGTATGTAGGGTTGGCATGCTCTCCCTGTTTTTGTGGGCTTCCTCTCAGCACTTGGTACGGTTTCATCCTGCAGTCTAAAGACATGCAGTTCCAGTGAGCTGGCCAACCATAAATTGCCCTTAATTTAGGAGTTTGCCATGAAGGACTGTTAGCCAAGGCTGTAAAGAAGGTGGCTGAGCAAGTCTCCTGAAAAATAACAGTGCACATCTAAACTTCACCAGCTGGTGTATAACAACGTGTCCATGCTCCTGGCATAATGATATTTTCCTTTCACCCTCCTGTCAGAGGACATGCAGCTCTCCCTGAGCAGAAATGTGAGCACCTGGTCTTCCTGACAGCTGGTGAAGACCTTGCCACTGGATTCAGGTACACATGGCCGAGGTCTTTGTGCTGCTTGGTGCTTCCTTTGGCTGAGGACCGGAAACTTCTCTTCTGGTGAGGACTTCAAAAAACCCAAAGATCTGGGGTCCAGATGAGGCTGCGGTCATACCAGCCCCCTGAAAACAAGGAGAGTAGACAGAATGTGAGTATATTTGTCTCATGTTAATACAACACATAATCATTTTTGTAATGTAATATAGTTAAACAATAGTATTTTTGCATAATAGTTTCCATAATAGTAGTTTCAAATAATTTCAAAACAGTGTTTGTAATGATCTTATGTATTGATAATTTCATCGTCTTTTCCCATCCTAATACAGCATAATAACAATGTGGTTTTCTGATTAATTCAAAAGGAAGGAGGAGAAATGACATGACCTTTAGTCACAGAGGCAGAGCTGTCAATAGCAGCTCTGGTCACACGATCCTGTTTACTTTCGGTGACTTTTGTCATTTTTTCTGTGACTCAAAGACATTTAACCTCATCGCCTTTTAAAGGATCTGGGGATTTTTCTGTTATTACTTTAATCATCAAAGGGTGAGGAGCAGCCAAACACTGAGATGTTCTTTTTTCTCGCTCATCGGCATCCTTGTAGCGTCTGATCATATTTTGACATATGATGTGGTCTATGAATGAACGAGTGAATGAATGAACCGACAGAGTTGTATTGATTTTGCCCATTTTATATACCGTTAGCTAGACCTCATCTGCTGCGTGACAGGCGCCAGAATGAAATACAGCGTGTTTCCATTGAGACATAAACACATAAGTCACAACACGATAACAACAAAATCCATAACTTAGACAACGCTGTCCTATCTACAGCAGATGTGGTGCTGAGAGGCCGCCGGTGGCATTGCTTGTATTTTTGCTCATCCTGGATATGGTTCACACCCACTGGGCATTTGAATGCAGTACCCAACTGATTCAACAAGATCCAGCTCTCCATTTTAATTATGCAAAACGCAGCCCTTGTCCAAAAAAAGTGGGGTGGGTGGTGGACGGAGGGACAGGGGTGAGACGGAAGTGGGGCGGAGAGGGCCGCCGGAGCCGCATGCAGAATCGTCAAAAAGCAAAGTGCAAAGGATAAGCCCCCCCTGTCATTTCAGCCTCCCAGGCTTAATTAAACAGCCTCCTGACATACTGTACAGGTAGCGCAGATGGCCAAAATCCTTTGGCGGGTGGGGGGGGATGGGGGGGCGCACACATGGCCTGTCCGGATGCCTGCTTAATTGGCCAGCGCGAGCCCCCTCTTCATCTCTAAACGGTAGGCTGACCCCACTCCAGCCAGGAGAAACAAATGCACATTCCCCTTCCCAGACAATGACAAAAACATTTTGTTCCAGTAAAATCTCATTCTGCAGTCAGAGACCCACCTTGACTCATTTTTTGTCCCAATACGCCTATTCCTGACCAGCATAACATTAATATGCCCAGGAACAGGGAGGGGGGGCTACCTAGTTGGTCATGGCCCCCCAAGTTTTTTCTCCTCTAACTACCATGAGAGTCTTTTAAGCTTTGCTCTTCATTCAAACATTGAGGTAATACTAACTGCTATTATGCATGTTTGTGCTCCTTTTCTTAAGAAATTCACAATAATTGTTTCTAAATCAAAGGTTATTAGACCTTTGTTAGGGAGGAAGCTATAAAAAATGTATTTAAGGAAATGAAACATTTACAGCAATCCAGCTAGCAAGTTTAAAATACAATACACACCTTCCTAGATAAGCACCTACCTCTATGTCTGCCAAAGACAAATACTCATACATGCTTTGTAAGATTACTTTAAAACAGCATTAAGAAAACCTTTTTTATATAGGAACAGGTCCATTCATTCCATTTTTACACTGAACACTTTGATTTTAAAAATCAATATTCGGCTGATACTAGAATTTATAGACTCTTTGTTGAAGGGTATCCCCGTGGAATTTCAATGCATTCTTTTTGATGATGTAACATGGGAATAGATCTGTCATACCTGAGAGGAGGTTCTCAAATATGCCAGCACAGTGCTATTATATCATGCCATTTTTATATATTTTAAAATGAAGACTTTTTTTTTCTGCTGCGAAAGTTTTTGTAAATTACATGCACAGATGTAACAAATGCACCCCCATACAGGAAAAACAGACTAAATGTCTAACATCAGATGCCATTTCAGTGAAACTCTGACTTGCAAAACAAGATATTGCTGCCATACGCAATAGATACACATAGCACATCATTAACGACTAAAGACACACGGATTTTCACTCACGCACACACACACAGACACAGTTCTCCAAAATTGACACACAGTTCTACAGCATTGAAGGCATCTGAATTGGTTAGGGGAGAGGGAGCAAGAGAGAGAGGGAAAAAGAGAGAGAGAAAGAGAGAGAGAAAGAGATAGCAGACTGGATGGGGGGGAGAGGATTCACAGGCTACTCTGGGTAGAGCCACAGCAGAAATTGTGATCATTAAGTTAAGAAACTGTGAGAGGTGATTCCCCTGAGGTTGGACTGGCTCAGCCTGGGCGAGGGTGATGAGCAGGATGACAGAGCGGGTGGGATGGGGAGCTGATCGGGACGGAGGTCACGCTCACGTGCCCTTTTCCAAATCACACTGACGCTCGACTTGCATGTAGGTCTTCGACTTTAACTTTCGTCCCTTCGTTCATATTTTGCTTCCCCGCGAAAGTGGACTGGAGAGCCTGCAGCCGGGAACACAGGGATGCTAAGTGAAGCCGGCGACACCTGAGAGAGGGACTGCAGGGAAGACCCCCACCCACCAGGCGGCTGGAGGTGAGCTCCAAGGTGAAGCCATGTGCCCGCTAAGGATGCCCGTTGTCAGGTGCTTCCACCTGCTGAGCTTCCTTACCTCCCTGCGTCTTTCCCCCGGTGAGAGACCCGCCTGACCCCACAAACATCCGTTCTGAACACGTTTCCTTCGCTGCATTTCTGTTGTCATTCTCTATTTATAATGTCTGTACTGAATGCGCACTGAAATATGGAATTTACGTATTTACATATTACCAAATAAGGAAAACGCTCTATAAACAGCAGGGAACTGATCATGGCATGCACTGTATTATAAATTTGTAAACTTGTTTGAAAATGCCTTATTATAAGTTAGTGGCGCTGGAATTTACAAATTGCAATTGTTTAAAAACAATTTCAAACAGGGGCTTCAGTCCTGTAATGGATAAGCAATTGGATTGCTCATTGGATTTTTTGTTTTTATTATTTTTTGTAATTCAGATTATAAAGTACATCCTTATGATTGTAATACATAGACTGAACACTTTGTAACTGTGCAAAGCTTATTCCTGCACTGTAGGTACAGATTGCTGAGATGTGCAAAGTGGGTTAATTTTCTATTATGTTGATATACAACAGAATGACTGTATTGTCATTGCACACGGCAGGTTCAATGAAATTGATAATTCCAAAAAGGGCAGACAGATATATTGCTAAATATAATGCAGGTACTTTACCCATTGTGCTGGAACATAAAGAGCAAGCTATTTATCCACTGTACTGGTATATACAGTGCAGGCTCATTATCTACTGTGCTGGTATATTCAGAGCTGGTTCTTTATCCAGTGTGCTGGCATTAAAATTGCAGAATCTTTATTCACTGTACCGATGTATACAGTGAACATTCTTTATCCACATTGTTGGTATATACAGTGCAGGTTCCTCATCCACTGAGGTACCCCGATGTCCTGTCGAAAATTGTCGACTGTGGCCCTATCAGACCTGCCTCCTAATCATCCCCCTACAGTATATCTAACTGCTGAATTCTCTCCTGCCCCTTCACCACCTTCGGTATTGTGTCGTGAGCGTACTGGTGCAGAATGGCTGCTGTCGCAACATCCAGGTGGCTGTTACACAGTGGTAGTTGCAGTGGCTCCCCATTGTTTCTGTAAAGCACTTTGGGTGTCTTGAAAAGTGCTATACATATGTAACATTCATTCATTCATTTGTCCACTACCCACTGAACAGGTTTATACAATGCAGGTTCTTTTCAACTGCATTGGTATAGTCAATGCAGGTTATTTTTCCACTGTGCTTGTCAGTACATTGCAGGTTCTTTATCCACTGTAATGGTATATGTGGTTCAGATTCTTTGTCCACTGTGCTAGAATATACAGTGCTGCTGGTATTTACATTGCAGGTTCATTATCCACTGTGTAGGTATGTTCAGTGCAGGTTCTTTATCCACTGTAACGCTGCATGCATTTTACTGGTATATACTGTCCACGCTATGTTCTCTTGTTTTGCAGTGTACGTTTGTCTACAGCAGGTGGTTTTCATTTATTTATTCAACTATTATGTACTCTGATAAACAAAAAACATTGCAGCAGTTACCAACATTAATGTTTAATGGTCAATTCTAAGGTGTATCTCTGAGTTCATCATAAACAAATAGTTAAAAAATGAAGGGGATTGAACACTTGTTGATAATACACCTTCATTCATTTCTTAACCATTAAGCATACTGAGCCACACTTAATTAACCTTTAACTTAACTTCTGATCTGTGAAAGACATAAACTGATTGAATATACTGTAGCATTGTTTTAATATATATTAACTCATGAAATGTCAAAACAACTTCCATTATAGCATAATTTGCAAACAAAAAAGCTCATTACTGTACGATCATAAATGTGTTATTTATATAGTAATAAATGCAACTAGGGAAAAGAATTTCTGGTTTGTTAATATCCACAGTTCAGGTGTTGTTCGTTAATATAAAATTCTGAAGGTCAGACTTGGAAATTTCTTTTTAGGGAAGCTTTCAAAAACATGTAAATAAACTAAATAAATGACCGGTTTAGTACTGAACCATTATTTTCAGAGACCAATGAGTGTACAGGACATCAGGAGTAAATGGGACAGTAAATCATTAAAAAAAAAACTAGTATTTTTTGAACAAAAAAAGAGAAAGAAATTGATTGAATTAAACAAAATGTAGCAGTTTATCACTGATCAGTCTCATTTCTTGGTTCTTTGGTTTTGGTTTGGTTTTGGTTCTTGCACATTGTATTGCTTTCTTATGTTTTATCTCTAGTATTCAGTTAAAACACAGCCCATGCGGTCATAGCTAAACATATATTTATGTTAGACAGACGTAAGGCACATTTTCACTTATTTTTCTCTCCTGATATAATCTTAATTTATTTGCTTTGTATTACTTCTGAAATTATTCATAATGAATATATAATATGAAAAAAAGCATTAAAATAATCCATGTATAATTCTGTTAATCAAACTGGTGATCTTTTAAAACTGGTTTTTAAATCTCTACTTGCATGTGAAATGCCGGCCTTGATTTAATTTAGTTTATACTGACATGCACTTGAACATGCATAAATGATGCGTATATATGATGCAACCCTAAGGCAGCTGTGACGACACTCCGGGTTTTCATCAAAGTAAAATGAGACTCACTTGCTGGACAGAAAAATCAAGCTTGCAACTTCGCATCCAGGGATACAAATCAGGGAAAAATAAATTTTATGAAAAATCGGACTGTTGCTATAGCAACTTATTGTGATTCTGTGATTATATATCTATATACCCATTAATTATTATTAATGGATATATGCATTAAAAAATAGCTATTGCAAATGACACAACTTCCTGTTTTGTGAGAAGAGGAATCTGGGGAGGGAAGAGGAAGCAAACCTTCTTTTTCCCTATTGCTACTTGAGCACATCCAAATATCAGTGAAATTTTGGGGATTTCCTCTTATTACCTTTCCGAAGAATTTGTTCTGCCCTTAAAAATGCAACACAAAAAAGCCAGTAAAAGTCAAGCACGAAAATCCTTTTTGCCCTGAATTCCAGACTTTACTTCTGTTTTAATTATTGAGTTAAATGTTGAATTAATTGACACTCATTGAATAACATTGTAGCAGATAGCAAAAATTCACTCTGATCATCACTAATAACCAGTTTTCATACAGATATTTTAAAACCCTTCCAAAGGCTCCATGACTGTACTGGAAAATCAGCCCTCCCTCTTCCTTCCCAGTTCATGATATCCCAATTGGCTACTCAACCCAGCACAGCGGAGATTGTCTTCCACTGGGGATAAAGCCAAACACAAGTGTGCACAAGCATGCCCCCCCTCCCAAATGGACATGTCTTCTAGCTGAACATTTCATATATTTTTAATTTTATATTGTTATTTTTCTATATTTTATTATTCTCTTATCATGCACAGCTGCTCGGAGTGACCAGGGTTACAGTTAACTTCATGTTGTCAGTGTACATGATGAATAAACCTCTAGGATCTTGAATCTTCTAGCCCTTAAATTCTAACATTCTACACTTTCCTAACCTCACTCTAATTATTTCCATCTGCTAATAGGCATGCTGTCTCACAAGAGAAAAAATTATCCATCCATCCATCCATCCATCCATTTACTGGCCAGGGTTGCAGAGGGACGGCCTAGGGTACAAGACTGGGGTACACCCTGAATGTGATGCCAATGTAGATTATATGTGCTATTTAAATATTAAAAAGCCTGAAAATCATATTTCCTGGCCCCAGCATTGCATCCTCTGAGTCTGCATACACTCACAGCTCCATGTCCTTGAGATGTGTCATGTGTTTTTCGATTATACACACAACTTAAAGACCCTAGCTATATAACGTATCGATTTTTGCAAACAATTGGATGGTGATGGTAACGATAATGGCGGCAATCATTATCACTGCCTATTGGAATCAGGCTAGCGATCGCACTTAATGATGTGATATCACCTGCCAAAGCGGCTTGTTGCTATACCGTCTCCCTCTTAATGGATAACAAACAGCTTAAGTGTAATGAATAAGGAGCCGAAATAGGAAACGCCTCGATCAAAAAATCTGGAGGTCAGTAACAGTGACAAGGTTGGTTTCTAAATTTAGAGTCGTCCACCTAGAACCGCTAAGCTGGTGGCTAAAAATGAGGCACATTTCTGGCAAAACCACCCGAGTCCCAGCAGGCTGATGCCCTTTTTGACTGAAGCAGTTGTAATTTTTTTTTGTTTCCAACTTTCTCATTTCCCTGCTTCAATAGGGTTCACAAAAGTGTGTGTGTTTGGACCTCCATTAGATAAGCTCCAAGCAGAGGTCTCTGAAGTGGCGAATCAGCTGTAACCTACACAGCTGTAGCTCTTCTGGTGAATCATACAAGATCTTCTGCTCCCCAGAGACGGCCTGACATTCAGATACCTTGCCTCAGGATATAGATATTTCACAGAGGACACCAACAAGAGAGAATGCAAGCAAAGAGCCACAAAAATAAATATAATAAATGTGCTGGAATTACATTATTTTTCCAGGTTTATTTATTCTTATTTATTTGTTTTTTTGTGTTTACCTGGGTTGATAGTATGCTACAGTATGCACACAAAAATCTTTATGCAAGCATTGGTCGTAAATGAAATGTTTTCAAGTTCATTCATCAATTCAATCCATCTTCCATATCTACTAATCCAGTATAGGTTCATGGGGGCCTGGAGGCTAACCCAGGGACCAAGGCAGAGGAACACCCTGAAAGCGATTCTAAGTATCTCTTATAAATAATTTTCCAATGAGCAATGAAGCATCCTACATCATGTGTGGAAAACAGTTGGTGTTGGTACACCTATATATTGGATGACTGGCTTTATCAATCCAATTTCAAAGTTGTTTCCTTGACAACAGTCATCCCACAAATAGATACCATTTCTATAACTCGTGGATGACTGATCTGTGGTCCCTAATGAGGCATAGACCAGGACAAAGATCTTTTGTTAAGGTTACACAGTACACTCTAAATCAATGTCTTTTTGGTTCCGTGTTACTGAAATGCTATAAAGACAAGAATAGATCAGTTATCTGTAATATCTTCCTAACAAGTGTCAGAGCCTGCATTGCATTATATTTCTCAAATGTTCACTATATACTCAGCTGAACAGATCTCAGCTTTAACTTGCCTTTAACTAGTCTGATGCCTCTTTACATTCCCAGAATGTTTTTAACGCTGCACATCGGACCACTGAATAGTCATGTTCATTCCTTGCTTTGCAGGGCTCTCAAGTCTCAAGCATTGACCGTCAGACACACGCATTTCAACCAGTTCACTCCCTCACACGCCACACCTTGTGTTTCTCATGCTGAGAAGTAAGAGATAACGCCCACCAAGGTGTCCCATTATATAGAATTAATGGGCGAGGCGCAGGCATACGGAGTGGAGTTTTCTGCCGAGTTCATCACTGTCCGAGATATGGAGAGTTAATAGCCACATATCGGCCAATCAGAAAATAGCATTTGTTGTTTCTGGGTAAATTCCAAAATAAGCTACGTGTGATCCTCCTGCAAGCGCGTTATTACATGGATGCGCGCACACAGAGTGCAGGCAAGGTGGAAGTGGAAGAGCAAGATCTGATGGATGCAGTAGGCAGGGCTGTAAAGTGTCACGCATTGACTGTGAGACGCACGCTGCGCCCCTAACAGATGCAATCTCACTCCCAACTTTTGATGAAACTTGAGCGCTCTGCTTTGTTAGAAGTTTTTGCGTAGCTCCTGCTCCGATACTGTTTACGCTCGTACCAGCCACTCGTTGGAAGCTCAGCCTGGCTGCACTTATGCCTAGGTGACTCCTCAACACCATGTATATTTCTAATGTGCTATCTGCCTCACTTTACTTTGGTACTTTGGGCGAATACGACCAATATATATGTAAATGTAAAGGTAACTGATACCAAAAACCACCAATAGCAGGAAATTTGTGGCTCCCCAAATCACACACCTGCTAACAAATGGCTTTTTTTCACCGAACACATCACGATGTGCCCAGCAAGTCAGAACATGCTCAACATGTCACAGCACACCCAACGTGTTACAACCTACCGAACACATCCCAACATGCTCATCACATGCCACACACACAATACACAGAAAACACATAAATAAATGCATGCGGGCCTCTATGGACTACTGAGCAGTTGAGAGGCTGTAGAAATCCCTTTCCATAAATGATAAATGAACTCTGCTACAACAAGGGATGGATTTAAAAGTCAGAAGCGGTTTGAGAATTTGCATTAACACTTTCCCAGATACAAGAGCATTTGAAAGTGTAACAAATGGTATTATAAGGATAAGAAGGTACAGAATGACACAGAGTTATGGCTTTGTGATTGGAGGACAGGGGTGAGCTCATGGTTCTGTAAGGCTGAGCTGTAAGACTGCTGAAACTGTGATTCACAGCCAGCTTTAATGTTCTGGAAGTCTGGTGCAGTGTGGCCTCCAGAACAAATCTGATGGCCAGGCCCAAGATATTTGGGGGGTGGGGGGAGCAGTGACATTAGGATGCCATTAGTGTAAAAGGTGTCCGCAAAGGTGTAGATGTAGGTATGGATGGCAGGAAAGTGTCCCTACTGATATTGGGGGGGACTGTGTGTTTCTGGGGGGCGAGGGTTTGAGGCCGTTTTCATCCCTTCCAATACTGAAACCGCACCTGTGCTCTTGGGTGATGGTGAAAGTTGAACAGGAGCACCGCCTAGAAAGTGAAGGTGGGAGGGGGCACATTTGGGTGCTGACACACATCTGATTTGACCAAGGCTCACAGTTAGACTCATGTTTAGACTGGTGATTCCCTAAATCTGTGACTGAGGATCACTCTGGACTCACAGTTGATTATGGCCGGATCTTGTTCTTTGTTCTCGTTGCAGTCTGTAGCTCCAGGATCCGAGCCCATGCTGAGGAACGTCTCCTGAACACCCTGTTCGCTCACTACAACAAGCTGTCACGGCCCGTCGCTAACATCTCAGACGTGGTGCTGGTCCACTTCGGCCTGTCTATCGCCCAGCTTATTGACGTGGTGAGATTCCGCAACCGCCAGCCTTGAACGTGCACGAAGGATGTTTGAAATTCAACAAACAGTTTGAGTCGATTCCCATTCTTACGCAGATTGTACTTGTCAGGATCGTTAGTTTGTGTAATCGGACTTGCCATTCAGGCAGCAGAAATACTACAACTTGCCTTTGTTTCACTTCATAAAAAAGGCCGTTTGATGAATAGTCTGCTTCCCAATCTAGACCCCAGAGCAGGAAATCTAACTCATGGAGTAAGCGAGTAAACAGAACCTGAGACATGAGCAATGGGGAAGAAATGGAATTTCTTAGAATTATTCACGTAATACTCTATGAGTTTTACTTGTTAAACCACAAACCAATGTATCGTAAAAATACTGACTTCCCTCAGAATTCATGCCGTAGATCTTTCCTTCATTCAGTTTCCAGCATTTTCCTCATTTGTATCTCATTTCCTCATCTGTATTATTGTTCAATAACATTTATATAATTTAAAAAATAAACAGCTAAAGATAGTATCATGCAATTATCATCTAAGTTCTAAAACTTATTTCCAGACAGTCAGATTATTGTGTCAGGCTACTTTTAGCACGTTAAGACATTCACCACCAATATATGGAAAGCATCGTCTCTGATTTCTCCCCCTCGAGGGGGCTTATTTATTTATTTCTTTAGCATCTCATGAATGTTTTTCACACAAGTACACACTTCAAAGGTTACTCTATCCCTTGGTGGTATCTTTTTCCATCTTTTAATACATTTGTGTAAATTCTGAGCCATGGGCCAATGACAACGGTTTTAAAAAAGAGTTTTGCATTATGGAGCGAAGATGATATGACACGTTCGTTTCTAGTGTCTAGTGTCTTACGGGCACCTATTTTTGGGCACTTAAATTTCAAAGGAAAATTACATTCAGTACCAAAATCAAACAAGCATTTCCTCAGATACTTCTTCTTGAAAAGACTTTATTGTTTATTGCTTTTTACCTAAACAATCTGAATTTTCCTAGAAATAGCTACAACATGCACAAAGCAAAGATAAATTCTTAATAAAAATATGAAAATAGGTATGGTCATTACGCAAATCGGTTTAGATTATGTGTTTATCCACAGGATGAAAAGAACCAAATGATGACCACCAATGTTTGGGTGAAACAGGTAGGCTGACCGGCTGTCTCCACTCGCCTCTCTGTCCTTGAGGGACCGTCATCTTTCACATGAGCATCGCACCATGTTTTATGACAGGAGTGGAACGATTACAAACTCCGGTGGGATCCAGAAGAATACGACAACGTCACGTCCATCCGCATACCGTCTGAGCTCATCTGGAGGCCGGACATCGTCCTCTACAATAAGTATGCATGATTACAGAGCTAGCCTGTGCTGTTATTACACTTTAGGCTGCAGCCAATCAGAATATGGCAGCTGGGTGTTATGAGACTTAGTTGTTATCATTTTTGATGTAACCATCTATTATAATTGTCTTAAAAGACAACATGATGCTCTACTATATTTCATACATTTATTACTACATAATATAGTGTATAAAGTACTATTTAAACATAGAGGAGATATGCTTGTCTATGCATATTCTTAATGTACACGTTGAGCTACATTAAAGGATCGTTTCCTGAGAGACGGCAGCAGCGGCCATCAGTGATTAATGTTTTTGTTTCCTCAGCGCTGATGGAGATTTTGCTGTGACCCATTTGACCAAGGCCCACCTCTTTCACGACGGCAGGATTAAGTGGACACCCCCTGCCATTTATAAAAGCTCCTGCAGTATAGATGTCACTTTCTTCCCCTTTGACCAGCAGAACTGCACTATGAAGTTTGGCTCCTGGACCTATGATAAGGCTAAGATTGACCTGATAAGCATGGCCAGTAATGTGGACCAAATGGACTACTGGGAGAGCGGGGAGTGGGTCATCGTGAATGCTGTGGGCACCTACAACATCAAGAAGTATGAGTGCTGCACAGAGATCTACCCTGACATCACCTACTCCTTCATCATCCGAAGGCTGCCTCTTTTCTACACCATCAACCTCATCATTCCCTGTCTGCTCATCTCCTGTCTGACTGTCCTGGTCTTCTACTTGCCCTCGGAGTGTGGCGAAAAGATCACCCTCTGCATCTCAGTCCTACTCTCCCTCACAGTCTTCCTCCTCCTCATAACAGAGATCATCCCATCTACTTCTCTGGTAATCCCACTAATCGGAGAATACCTGCTCTTCACCATGATCTTCGTCACCCTCTCCATCATCATCACCGTCTTCGTGCTTAACGTGCATCACCGCTCTCCCCGCACACACACCATGCCGCACTGGGTCCGAAGGGTCTTCCTGGACCTGGTACCACGAATCCTCTTCATGAAGCGCCCATCCACTGTAAAACAAAACTGCAAGAAGCTCATAGAGATGATGCACAGGAGACGTAGCTCACCAGTCTTCTGGCCCAGAATGGAGTCCCCTCGGCCATCCCCTGACACAATCTGTAACAGCCCAGATGTTCTGGCCACCTCAACGTCCTCAACCCTGGGTCTTCCCCTGGACAGTCACACTGTGCCCAGGACACCACTGCTATGTGCATCTCCCTCCAGCCAGTACTCCGTCCTCCTGGAGGAGCCTCCGAAAGCCCCCGTGCACCACCTCTCGCTGGAGGAGCCCCACGCTCCCCACAAGCTGCGTTCGCTCAGTGTCCAGTACCCTGGCGATGAGCGGGATCCCCCCCAGGGTCCTCCACTGTGCCGCTCAAGGAGCATCCAGTACTGCTGCCTCAGGGATGAGTGCTCATACAGCAATGGCCGGGGCAGTTCCAAGCCCAGCCGGTCCGCCTCCCAGATGGAGACGTCCTGCAGCATCCAGACCCTCTGCAGATGCCAGGGTCCGCTTGAATTAACCGTGCCATCCACGATACCCATCACAGAAACCGGGATCGAGGAACAACCTCTCCTGGTTATATCCCCATCCATGAAACTAGCCATTGAGGGCATCCAGTATATCGCGGACCACCTAAGAGCTGAGGATGCAGACTTTTCTGTAAGTAAGAAAGATTTTAGATTTTTAGAGTAACATTTGGAAACTTTTTCTTCTTCTTTTGTACAGGATTATTATTATTACTGTTGTTGTCGGTCTAACATATATTACCAACATTCTAACAATGGAATCTCTTAGCTTCCCTTTCATTTTATAAATAGAATCTAAACAAGCTGCTTTAAAAATAGCTGCATAAATGAAGTTTGAACACTGTGAGGGGGCAGTTAATTAACAATACCATTAAATGATGGCCATCTGACATCTCACCAGTAACAGCTAGATTATCGCATGGTGTAGATTCTCAAGTGAGAGAAATGAAATGCTGTTAGTGAAGTCAGAAAAAAAGTGTTCTAAAGGTTATTTTTATATTGACATAGCACTGTTGTAAAACAAGCTCATATTAGAGGGTAATTCTATGACAGTTTGTAGTCTTTAAATCCAATAATCCATTAAAAATTAACCTCATCTATAATACCTGATGAAAAATCTCCCTATTCATTCTTTTTAAACTTGATTAGGGTGTTTAAAGTAATCAAGGCCCTTGAGAAATGTTACCAGTTACTGTGAAATTGAGAAATAAATGTTCTACAAAAACGTATCGAGATCTTGAAGAATTACAACAGGATTGATTTCCCTTGGAATCCATTCATTGCTAACTAAGGACTTACTGCATGTACTTAAAACCTGCAGAACTTGTGCAGCTCTTTTTATTAAGGAGGTAATTCTACATCTAGTAGAATTCTACAACATTATGGTGCAGTGAAGGAACATCCAATTCAGCAGAAAGTCTCGTCGATGATTTAAACTGCGAAAGGACCTTCTGCCACCTAAGCAAAGATTTTTTTGTGACTTTATGGCTGAAAACACACAAGCTAATAGTTCAGCTCATTGGTCCCCCCCTAAACCAGAGCAATACCTACTATCTTTTTGTAAACCTCTTTATCTAGTCAGTAATAGGTATCGTTAAGCTGGTAACACTTGAGACCCAAATAATGTAGTATTATGCTATTACTTATGTATTAAGTAACCGCAAACTAAGTCTTAGTTACATACTGATCTCATGTTAAGTCATCATTAATGAATTGTGACATCTTATCTCAAGCAGTTACTATATCTGTTAATTCTGTAAACCTTTGTGAACCACTGAAGGAACAAATAATGAATAGCGTGAAATGCTGCTCTTGTTTGTTCATCTTCTTTTTTCCCAGGCAGTTACTATATCTGTTAATTCTGTATATATTTGTGAACCACTGAAGGAACCACAGAAGGAACTACTGAAGGAACAAGGCATGAATAACACAAGTGAAATACCGATCTCATGTTTGCTCATCGTTAATGAATCATGATACATCTTTCATCTCAAGGTTCATGATTCATATTCCAGTAGTAACTCAGTTGCTAATAAGTATTTGTGCCCCCTCAAGTAAAGTATTAGTCTTAACTTTTACATAGTTTTCCTAAATAGCCCACTGCATCTCTCCCCAGGGCGGCGCTTCAGGGCTTCACATCATTACCAGTTATACATGTAAATCAGAAGTAATATTCAATAATATATGAATTAAATCAGAAGAATAGTAGGATAGCGAGACATGTTCAGCTTAAATGCTTTGAGTTCCTCTAGAGATGCTGGCTTTTCACTGTGAAGGCTGTTAATGCTTAACCTACAGCCCTCTTCATGTTCCCATTACCTCGAGAACGCATGTGTTACGAGTTAAGCGTTTCCTGAAGGAACCTTAACTGGGCGAGGTTGGGAAATAAATGGGAACAGTGTTCAGTGGACTTGAAAGGACCAGTGAGTGACAGGTATCAAGAAATTACTATTCATGCAGCATCCTGGGGAAAAAAGAACCAACCATTCATGACCAGACAATTATGTGAGAAAATTGGAGGCAGGTGAGAATCACCATGGGATATGAAAATGATAATTCTGTCTCATCTGCCCCCCCAGGTGAAAGAAGACTGGAAGTACGTGGCGATGGTCATAGACAGGATTTTCCTGTGGATGTTTATATTGGTGTGCGTTCTGGGAACAGTGGGACTTTTCCTGCCTCCTTGGTTGGCCGGGATGATTTAGAGCACAGGGAAACGGACATGGTTGGGTCTGTAGAGAACAGTCCAGGACTACAGAAGATGAATTGATCCCGGCAACTCTTCTGAAATACGAACATATCAGCCATAAATAGTTGTCTATACTTGATTGAAGTTCAGCTTTGCTTTGATGTTGCCTGTAAGTCCAACATTTTTGCACATTTTTACTCATTGTGCCCCGTCCTGCCATGGAATCACACTATTCCTCTTGGCATTTAATTTCCCAAAAGGTATTTTTCCAATGATTCCATAAGGCTATAAATTACATTTTTTTCCCATATGGTGAAAAATGATCACCTGAAACCATAATTTTATTGCTTTTCTTAGATGACTTTCATGATTGATTTCATGTATAATTGAGCATCGGCAACATTTTAGCAGAAGTGTAATTTCTTCCTTTTGGCTCTGTACAAAAAAAAAGAAAAACCAGCCTGGCTCTCTCAGTGTATGAGACCTCCAAGGAATTCTGTATATATGAACAAATTGGTTGCCTTTATTTTATTGTACTACTGAAAGTACAGTATTTACAGCCATGTCATGTAAAAAGAAACAAAAAAGTTAGGAAACAAATGAATACCTCATCAACAAACACATTATCGCAATAATTAGAGCAGGCCATTACACATTTTATCACCTCACATACATATCAGAATCCTGAGAACCCAATTAAACACAAACTAATAATTTCTGCAAAATGCATAATAAGTGTTGTGACCCAACGCACTGTGAGATGTGTACAAAAGAGTTGCACAGACCTACAATCATTGCATTCATATATCCATCTTTCTGTCCGTTTCCCACACTGTGTATCTAATACAGGGTCACTGTGGGCCTGTACTAGGTAGCTTTGTGTTCGAGGCAGTCTATAAATATAGACTGCCCACTGCGCATCTCAGGATTCATTGCATTCATTTTCATTCTCTTTACTGTCAATTTACAAAGTCGAATAAACATCAAATAAGTTACTTTTATAGCCTACCAATTAAATACGTAACTCTACAAACTCTGCATTACTTAATTATTTTGGGTGGTGGATAATTGCAGTGACCACAATGAAGTAATTAAAGGTGAGGGGACAAAGCCAGGGCAAAAGCCCCTCCACTCACTGGGAACCATCTTGTAATTATAATATAAAGCCAGAGAGACTCATATTTTCCCCATCTGTGGCTTCCCTGGTAAAGGCCAAACAGAATGACTGCCTGTGCTGCTTGTTGGGCTCCGTGATTAACGCCCACAATGAATGTCATTCACCCTCAACAGAACTGCTCTACCTCTGCTTCTTTTTCACCTGGGGTGCTTCAATCATAATTTGACCTAGTGTTTGTCTATTAAAGGGAACCAGACCTCCTTCAGATCTAAGTTCAGGAGTCAGAAGCTTTAAGAAGCAGATGAAGTGGAATATTGGTTGTCTTTGGCTTGTAGTCCAGCTGCATGGATCAAACCCCTTCAAGATTTTATAGATGTAGGGGTACGATTGGCACTAAATTTGTCTGGGGGCTTGCCAGAGCTCAGCGCCTTTGGCTCAGAGCAGTCTGTGCTAAGCCTTCTCAAATGCTACACCCAGTATCATTAAACTTAAAATTAATTTGAGTTCAACTTTTGAATAAACACAAAATGAACTAAAGAAATGTATATTTATAAAATCAATCCATCTGCTTAATCATGTATGTTTTGTTCTCTGACTTTTGATTTGAAAGGGAAAAAAATCCAGTTTTTGGTCACTAAAATCGATGAGATTATGATAGAAAATATTGTGAAGTAATTAATAGTGCATTATGGTTGATTATGGGAGATTGATTTGTGTGTGTGGCGTCTCTCAAAGTCAGTGTGCTGCAACTCCTCATGTAATGGTGGTTGCCGGAGGTCTCTGGCACTGGGTGGGATGGTGTAGACAATGCTGTAAGATAGAAACTGTTTGTGGGTGTGTGGGATGTTTAGGCTCTAAAAACATTTCACTTTTGGGGAAATCCCCAAGCTTCTCACTGGTGATGTAAGTCCTTCATGAAGTAAAATTCATATTTCCAACTTTAAATTGAACCACAAACTGCTGACTTGGAATAAACAAAAAGAATCATTGTGCTGTGATCGCCCCACCCCCACGTCCCACGTCCCACCCCCACCACTTCACCTTCAGGTGTCGGATACATTGAGATAGTTCTCCTGTCCCATTGATTAGGAGATCAGATTAAACAGTCTTGCACAAACAGTCCCTTCCCTTTGCCATTTTTATATCATAGCTTCTGCTTTGCACTGGAACAAAAGAGTTTATTCATCATTCACACCACTGCTGTTCCCCAAAATAAACACATTTATCCCAGCTACATTCAGAGTATATCCTCAACCCCAAGACACATACTCTTCCCAACAAGAAAAGGCATCACATGTCTTTGATCTCAGCAAACATGTCATTGATCCATATAAACCAGCAGATTAAACTATCCCAGTGTAATTAGCATGTAATGCGAGAATGGATTTCTTAAAAATTATCCCAAACAATCTATCTGAAAGCAGAAATTGCAGAGGCCAGCGCAATCTGCTACAACGTCAGTTGATTTTTATTGTAAATTGCATTTGAAAGTTTTTGTCATTGTGTACTGCAGTGTTTCTTATCTGGTGGGTCACAGAGTGTGTAGTTTAACATTAAAAAATGTATAATATTAAGATAAAATAAAAAATAATAATTATCAGCACCTCCTGGTTGACAACTGGTACTGTCATCAAGGTTGACAGGTATTACTGCCGTCATCCCCATCCCGGTCAACAACTTTTATCATTGCCACCCTGCCTCAGTGTTATTGTGAATCTGGATCATGATTTATTGACTAAGGAATGATATGGGTCCTGAAACCAAACCAGCTGAAAACCACTGGTGTAGTGTTGAGTATTTGACATTGGGGTTTGTGAGTGTTGAATTATAAGCAGCTGGAAATGAATGAAGGATCATGCAAAAAATACCTTTTGCTTTAATAAAACATCTTACAGCTATTGACAATGATCCCAGAAAGGAAGGACATGTGACCAGTACTGGAGACTTGCAGTGACACGCTTTGAAGGATCTGATGTATTCAGATCAAATGCTCAGTCATCACTATCTGCAGATTGATAGATAAAGTACTTTGTCTACAGATGCAGAAAAGGGGCCTTCTGTATTCAAAAGGTGTCTGGGTCATCACTGCTTTGATCCTTTGAAAGTGTATGAAAATACACTTGGGTCCAGCTGCATTCAAATAAAAGCACCCCAGACCTTTTTCCACATAGAACAAAGTCACATTGGAATTCTGGGTAAAATCAACAACTCTACAAAAAGTCTACAACTCATACCTTTGCCCCTGTACTGTGCATTCTCCAGGGAAGGTGCATTATTAATAACAGAGCATGCCCTCCACTCTCAACATAGAGACAGGCCTGCTATGTGCTTGCAGTCACATGGTACAAACCCAAACAGAAAAACGGCATCTAGCTGATATTTACAAAGGATAAACATTGCAGGTAGAACGAAACCTGTCAGCAGCTCCTGTAAGTGAGACTTAACCAATATGATTATCATATTTGTTTTGCATATTTTCCACATACAGTATTACTTACACTGCATGAGCCTAGCTGCTTGAACTTCAAATGTATCCCAATAAAGATGTTGGTACTTCTTTGGCCACACTTTTGATTTAGCAGCAGATAGAATTATCCAGATGAATACAACAGTACATACTATCACTGCCTCTATGATACTGTGCTTCTTATCTTTTTGTAAGATAAAATTCCATTACTGTGCTGCCATAGAAAGTACATGGGATGTGTGTGAAGATATTTCCTGCTGTACACATGCAGAGTAATAATGAGTCACCGATACTTTAGTGGGTATTCTAGACCACTGTTTCTCAACCCAGTCCTTGAAGACCCCCAGACAGTCCACGTTTTGCTTGCTCCCAGCTCCCTGTCATACAGTCCACAATTTTGCTCATTTCTGCAAAAATGTGGACTGTCTGCGGATCCCTGAAAACTGGGTTTTGAAACTCTGTTCTATACAAAAGAGATATAAACGATACCAGTGCTTACATTGTTTGGATCAGACTATACCTTTGCTATACACGGACTTCCTGAGCAGTATCACAACCTCTGTTATTAAATAATCCCTGAAGTTATACCAGTCACACATATTGATTACTTTTGAGCATCACAGTAAAAACAATCGGTTCAGCAAGCATGAAAGTTCACTGCAAAATTAACATACTTCATAATCAGTTGGGGAATTACTGTCAAATTGCCTTGACAGAACCCGTACCCAGCATTCGGTTTCTGAAACCTGTCCAATCCAAGGATTCTGATTCTTTTGGATTCTCCAAATCCATAAACACAGTAGGAAGGATTATGTATAATGTTTTAATCACACGAGGGGCTTTTTAAGGATCCCCTCTATGCCTAATGTGTGCATTATCTCAAGTAGAATCAATAAAAACTACAGATGAATCTGTCACTGATCAGTTTTGCTTTTATATTGTACTATTTGTCAACTGAAAATGTATTATAATACCACAATGGGCTATGAAGACTAAGTCTATCTGCTTTGACTTCTTTAGTTTATTTTTTAAACTGGAAATTATGACAACGTGCTCCTGTGTTCTCTGACCTACTGCAGACAAAACACATGACTTCACACTAGGAACACATGGCTAAATTATTAGTTACGTGTTCTCATACTGCAAAAATAAACAAATTGCAGCTGTGAGTGAGTACACAGACAGTGTGTAGGGCTTCATTAACGATGCAGGCAAACATTAAAAAAGCTAAGGTGTGAGGTTGAATGTGGTGTAATTGCTGTTGCCGAATGTGGTGGTTCTGGAATTTCAGAAACAGCCACAACCATTTTTACACACTGCAGTGTTTTAAGTCTACAGAGAACGTTTTAAAGAACAACCAAAATCTACTCAGCAGCAGTTCTGTGGGCAAAAACACCTCGTTATTGAGAGGTCAGAGGAAAATGGCTAGACTTGTTAAAGTTAACAAGATGGCCACAAGTGCAAAAATAACAGCTCAGTATAACAATGCTGTCCAGAAAGGTTTATCTGAACGCACAACTCGCTTACACCCATAAGGAATTACAATACTGCTAAATGACAAGAGGTAATCCTAGGTAACTATGACAACAGGTGAGCAGAAACAGCACCATGTGAAGTAACTAGATATTCAATACCTCGAAAATTTAATTATCATGGTCTTCGGGCAAATTAAATAAAGCACATTGCCAACCGTCAAGAATTTGACATCATTGACCCTGGTTAAACCCATATTACATTCACCATTTTATATTCTCCATAACTGTTATGATAGGCCCCATCAAAAGTTACTCATTCTTGTAAATAAAACTATGACAAACTATATTTTGGGGGCTGGATTATTTTTCCACGAAATTCCTCCTGGGATCAATAATGTTTGATCTAATTTGCTGTACCAAATTGGGAGTTTAGAATTTTGTTTTTAGATTGGATTCCTAGACTAGTATGGCTGTTCGGTGGGAAACCTCATTTCAAAATGCACTGTCTCAAAACATAGCTCTCTGTATCTGTAGGTCTTGGTATCAATCAGATAAAGCTTAATCAGTACCTTTGTGATGCATGGACTGTGCTGAATGACAGTATCAAAACTGAAATTCAGTGTAGGAAGGTTGTGTGACACAGATTACATTCTTTATGGTTTCATGTCTTATCTCAGGGTCTAACCAATGGGTGTACTGCAATCCAGCACTTCCTACCCTCTATGGGCTTCCCTGCAGAGATCTGTAGGGAATCCTCTGATGCTATCCACAGATGATATCAACCAGAGCAAAGGAACAAGTGAGCAAACAGAGCACCTACACAGATTCACACAATCTGTAGAGATTATTTCCCCAGAAACATGACTTTTTCTTTGGACCTGAGTAAGCAGGTTGATGCCTATCCCAGGCAGCATAAGGCACAAGAGGTAAAACCTGGAAGAGATACTCATCACATCAATAAAACTGGTAACACTCAACTTGGGGGGACATGAATAATGTAGTAGTACTCTCTTACTTAATGTATTCATTAACCAGTAACTAAGTGTTAGTTAAGTACTGATCCCATGTTCATTCAACATTAATCAATCATGACAGTTCATTATGTCTTGCGGAAACCAATATTAGTTCATGATTTGTTGTTGAGTAGTAAATGAGTTATTTCTGCCCCCTCAAGTGAAGTCTTACTATTATTAACTAATCAGTTAACTAATATAGTGCCTGAATGGAATACATGAATTGTCATAATTAATTAGTGATGAACAAGCATGGGGTTAGTACAAACTAACGCTTAGTTAGTGGTTAATTAATGCATTAAGTAAGCATGTACTACTACATTATTCAGGTCCCCTCAAGTGACGTGTGACCATAAAAGTACATTAACAGTACTTAAAAGGGACACCATGAAACATTCAAACACTCTGTAATTCTACCTTAGAAGGGCTGTTCCGAGCTACCATGCAGCTGGGAAAAATTCTATCTATAGGTGGCATGCAGCCTCAATCCAACACTTAAAAGGCTCTCTGGCCACTCACCGAAAACATCTACCAGCAGATAGGGAGCTTAGGACAGACGCACAAGGAAGAAAATGCCCTCTGGCATTGTCTTTATTAAAAGAGAATCCAAATTTGCAATTAATGGAATGACAGGCCGGTCTGGTTGCTGAATTAATTTCTACACTGCAGTCAAGAGTAGAAAGTTCAGGGCAAGTCCTTCCCCATTCTAAAAAAGAATTTGCCCCTGCCCTCTTTGCAAACTCTTATACAGCCTGCTTTTTCCTCTGACCTCTAAAGGTAGCTTGAAATTCTGGCTATTTCTAATATCTGATGTGTAGATGAATCATAAATGCAAGTTGCTATTTTTTTTCAATGCCACATCCTAGAAGCATTTTTCATCATTACCCTCTGCCCCAAACCGGAATTAAAATGATGAAAAATTTAAGCTTACTGCAGGCCAAACAACTATTGATCCATTTCTCAACACCCACAGCATCAGGACATCGATTGAGGTCATATCCAGTCCTCAAATGGTGATATTGATCTATACAACTAAGACATACAAACACATTTCTCAAAAATACAGGGAGGAAACCAAAGTGTGCTCAGAAGCCAATCAACCTGACGGGAAAGATGTCTGACTCATGGAAGGTTAAGACCTGTGAATCAGGCCTAAATCCTAGTATCTCTGACAAAGACAACTTCTTGACTGGTCCTCTCTATTGGGATTCAGAGAGCTGGATGATTCATTTAAGACTAAAACCTGTTTCAAAGGATGAGCACAGATCAACGTAGCCCAGCTTGCAAGAACGTGCTTACTAGGGACTACTGTCATACAACCACTATGTTCAGTTGCATCATCATAGATTTCAGGAATATAAAAGAGGTATACCGGTGGGTGGCATGGTAACCTCACACCTTCCTGGTTGAAGGTCCAAATTTCACCACTGCTCTGTGTATGAGGAGTTTGTCAACTTCCTTGGGTTCAGTTGCAGTTAGGCTAACTGGTGTCCCTAATTTGCCTGTAGTGAATGGCTGTGTGTATCCTTCAGCTAGCATCCCATCCAGGTTGTACCCCAGCCTTGTGCCCTATTTTGCCTGAGAGAGGCTCTAGGTGACTGGCCAGCATAAACAGTTGAAAGATGAATGCTTAAGGAAACTATCACTGAAATGTGCCCCTAGCATTTAACATACATAACAACCAGGTGCTAATTGGCAATTATGGGGAACTCCAGTCTACTGTACCCAAGACCTCCAGGTCCTCCATCCCATTAGCAAAAGCATTTCCATATTTAACCTCCAGACTTTTAGGTCATCCTGGATCATCTCTGCTTTTGCCATACTACTGACAGGAAATAATAATACAACATAATCAGTATAATTCTAAAACATTAGACCAAAACCGAGTGTATCGAGGCACATATAAAATCTGTGTTGCAAGATTTGTGTTTCCAAGTCAAGAGAAATCAACTGCTTTCAACATACCTTCTAAACAAATACACACTTACATTCAGGATCCACAAATTCATAAGCTTTCTTCAGAAAAGATGTTTACTCTGCAAACTTAAAAATACAACTGCGGAATGAGTGGGGTGGGGTAGATTTCTCACCATGGGGCTAATAAGTGTCAGTATCTTGCTGAAAGCTGCTAATTACAATCCAACTTGAAGAAATCTGAAGTGGAGGAGAGGTGAAGGTCAGGGTGGCGTTCGGGTCCAAAACGAACATCGTGACCATGACAAGGAAACAAAATTCAAGGCGAGAACCGGGACACGAAAACATCGTCGCAGTCACAATGCAAAAATTATAAGTACTCCCAGACAAAATACCACAGTGAGTAGAATGTTACAGTTACTAGTGATTTGGATTCTTACTCATCTCTTATCTATTATAGTCTAAATAAAGAACCTTTACAAATAATATTTCATTAAAATGTGCTTTTGAAATAACATTTTGAAACAGCTTCATTCCCAGAAATCCATATCTGATCCATATCTTTGTCGGTGATAAAAAAAAAATAATAATAAAAAATTGGTAAAACAATCAAACATATTCTTGAGCCAGTCTTCTTCATTGTACAAATGCACAGTAATTATCATCAGCTTTAAACATAAATAAGTATGAGACAGAGGCCTGGGAACAGTGCTGCGTCCCACTGGTCATGAATCATTAGCGCAGCGACGAGTCAGAACTCTGTCATCTTCTTGTGAGTGTCTGCCTTCTTTCGCTCCGTCTGAATGCTCAGCTCCTGAGCCTTCCGCTGTGCCAGCAACCTCCTCGCCCCAGACAGCTTCTCTTCCAGATGGCTAATCATCGCTTTATCTCTGGCAAAATAAGATGGGAACGTCTGACTTGGCACGCAAGGGCTCCGGAACAGAGGCAGAACAAAGAGAGGCACCTTCAGTGGAACGATTATAGCCATGAAGCAACCAGAGATGGATACCTGATCATGCATGATGCAGTACCAGTGGGCTCTCCTACGTTATCAGAAAGACAGCAAAATCAAATCACGCTACTGTGAGATTGCAGATTTTATGCTGAAGGACTCAAGAGGCGACAACCTTCTGTTTTTTGTCTAGAAGCATATCTTCACGATAGGTGGGAAAAAAAGTTTATTGGTAACCTGCTTCCTGTCACATTCTCACTTAGACAGCGAACACTGCCATGAGCCCAAGCATGCTTTTTGCTGTGCAAAGGTACCCACTGTTTCTACACCGAAAGCCTTCCCCGGCGACATGGCAGGTAGGGGTGTGTGTGTGTGTGTGTGTGTGTGTGTGTGTGTGTGTGTGTGTGTGTGTGTGTGTGTGTGTGTGTGTGT
>JAODLD010000113.1:5506006-5517316 GCA_026781065.1 Mormyrops boulengeri
CATGAGAAAATTAACTTGTGATCTCGACTTAACAGAAGTTGTGCATCTGAGTCAACTGTGTATGTGAGTCGCACATGCTCTGTACGACTACTACTATTATTATTATTATTAATAATAAAAAATACATATCAGGCCAATATTTACTCAAGTTTCACTCTGGGAGGAAAACATGGAAACACAGAGGGAACAGGCAAACTTCACTGCAGAGGCTGAAGACGGTTCCAAACCCCCCAAGAAAGAGTCACTATTGCTGTTTGGTGCAGGTATGCAGTTGTTACAGTGCTAGCAATTAAGCTTCCTCCTGTGTTTAACACCACTCTATGCTGATAAGAAAGAACAAAATGGTGGAATGGGTATTAGTGTGTAATTCGCATGTACACCTAGGGGCTCAGTAGTCAGATTTGCGGCTTATTTAGCATTATTAGCAGGGGAGGTTGTGGAAACTGGGGTCATCGCTAATGGCACTCTTTCCCAATTTCCTCTCATTATCACGGTTGCTTGTATCTGAATCTGTACCTATATGTTTTTTATATGGTACAGTTGCATTAACGTGGTGTTTATAAATCAGATGGAAATAAGGCTTATTAGACAAGATTTTCATGTTGTTAGTTTTATATTGTCTGAAAAAAATCAATAGTCAAATACAGGGGTGCATTTTTGTCAAACTTTGTCTTCATGTGACAATATATCAGAAAGTATGTTCAATATTTTTGTACAAACATATAAAAATATCTTGATAAAAATATAACAAGATGAATAAATTAAGCTCAGAATAAATGTTTCAAAAGAAAAGATTAAATCTGGTTAAATGAAAGTGACACTACTGATAGATTCTAATTCAAAAGCAAATTTCCACAACTCACTCAGTCCATGGGATACCTGTTTGAGAAAACTTCTGCGGGCTTAACCATAGCATATGAGAAATCCTGACTTCAGCTCATTGGTGGTCTCCTCTCATAAACAACCAAGACTGACTGAGGGACTTTGGAAATTTGCTCTTCAATTATAATGTGCAGTTATGCTGACAATTTCACATAATGCTTAACCAATGTAAACATGTCCATTTTGATAACTCCACACACACACACACACACACACACACAATGCTAGAACCATATTAAAATACACATCCACAGAGATATGGAATGACTATCACCCCACAACTGGGGTGATAATACTAATAAATGTTTGAAATTAATCTGTTCTGGAGAAACACTGACTAGCAACAGACGTCTAGTCAGAGTAAAGTCTATGCATCCATTCATGCGTTTGCCATTCCCTGTTATTCTCATCTGAAAACCATCTCCTAACTTTGTGTTCCAAAGTGTGAAGGTTTGCTTTTTTCAGAAGTTCCAGCACGATATTTACAAATTTATAGTCACGGTATTTGTTCTTAATTAAGAAGAGCAGCTCTGTCAAAGACGTATTATTTGTGGTTTCATCCAAGATCTTCCTAGCATCCTTCTTCAGTTTGGTGTGCTTCTTTTCTGGGACAATCTGCAGGCTCAGGTAGTCAATGACAGCTTTGTCGCAAACTGCCCTGTCTGGAGAAGAACAGATTAGCTGTCAGAAGTCTATTTGCCACAGCATTTTTGCTTATATGTTAGGAGTCTCATTTTGTAGTTAGGAGTCTCACCTTGGACAGTGCCATACATGGAAATATGACAGGTAGTACAGAAAGTGTCGTGCTTGGAGTTTCCTGGAATAGCTGTCTCCCCTGATTTGCACTTAGAGTGCATCTGACAGCTTTCTGTGCTGGAGGGCTTTGAGGAGAAGGTGCCCTCTGGGCATGGAGCACACTTCACGTCCCTTTGCACAGTGCCTTCCCCAAAGGAATGTAAATGTTAGCAAACAATAATATTTACTTTTCATGATAATACATTATGTCTTATACTGGAGTAGAAATTATAACACCTTTCTTTATCCAAAATGACACAAACTGTCCAGATGTCACCTATTCATACAAACAGGCAAATGAAACACTGGAAGCGAGATCTGTAGAATCTTTTTATGACTTACCATTTGCTGTTACACCCTCTCCAGCAGGACAAACACGGTGCCTCTCACAAAACCCGCTACTCCAGTGAAATCCATCTTTGCATTCACAAACTCTGTTTTTCGTTGGGCTACATTCAACTTTCTCGTACTGCTCCTCCGTACAGAAGACGCTGCAGTAGAGACAGCGCTCCACGTAGTTCCAGTATTCCGTGTAGTGCATATCGGGGCACGTCGCGCACTGAGTGCTCGCAGAGCGGCTGCAGTGCTTCACTAGGTGCGTCCCAGGGGGACACCGCTTGCACGTAACCGGCTCTCCCGTCACGTCATCGCTCCACTCGTAAAAGTATGCAGCCTGGGGACTAATGCTGCTTGTCAGAAACGCGGACAATAGATAGAACACCACTATTAACTGTGAAAAAAGGGGGAAATAGTATAAAAATGTTGTTAACGAGTAGCATATTGTGATTTGATATGAAGCGCGCAGTTTAACTGGATAAACAGTTTCCTGGTAAAGATTCCAGATTACTCCGCCAATAATTAAGCAGACAAAAATAAAATGGCAAATGAATGAATAAGTCAAGAAGACCGTAAATTTACTATCTTAAAATGACATAAAATTCCACTTACCGTGACCATTATGTCACTATTGCTGTTTGGCGCAGGTATACGGTTCTATGCGCTAACTGCGCTTTATATCTCTCTGCTATGAGTCACACGGGGACGGAACCTCCACGCCATAAACCACGCGCGGGAAATTAACAACAACAATAATAACAACTATAACAACGTCGTTATCGTTATTATTATTCCCAAGGACTTTCTAGACCGTTTAGATAATTCTAGATAATGAGACAGTTAAACTTGTAAATACATTATCTGCTCTGACTGAATACGGTTCAGATGAATTTAATCTACATTGATGGGTACTACATTTGAAGATAAAACATATTCAGTTTTTATTTTTCCCAGACAAGTCCCTATTTTCCATATAGTTACCATGAATGTGTCTCGTCATTTGAGGTAGAGGTCTGCAACGGGGCGGGACGCGGCGCGGGTTTACATTTGAGAGTTTCTTGCGGGAGCGGGATGAAAAATCTGCCCCGCACAGACCTCTAATTTGAGGCGTATTATAGGTATATACTTGGACATGATTTCCAATTCGAATAGATTTTTCGTTACACATCTGGGGCAGCCTACGGCAGGCCGTTGTAACATTTAATCAGATCACATTCATATCTGTAATTACATTTTAGATATACATAATACAGTTTCTCCTAGTCAAAACTGTATTCTCCCTAGTTAGAATGGGAATTAAAATATCTACAATGACATTCTTACTATTAGAAATTGTATTTGAAGATATCTAAAACTATTTTTTTTTCTAGTCAAAATTCTATCTAAGATAGGGCTACCATACGTCCGGGTTTCCCCGAACAAGTCTTCTTTTTGGGCCCCTGTCCGGTGCCCTGTTGAGTTGAGCTACTTTGCAGAGTTAGGTGGAACTGCACATGCGCAGAAAGGCTCGATACAATGAGGTTTTATAGTTATCAAAGGTCAACAGTGGGATGGAGATAAATGGAAGATTTACTTGACTTAACTTTCAATATGCAAAAAAAGTATCTCGAGATCATGAGAAAATTAACTTGTGATCTCGACTTAACAGAAGTTGTGCATCTGAGTCAACTGTGTATGTGAGTCGCACATGATCTGTACGACTACTATTATTATTATAGGTAGCTCAACTCGGTTTGCCTGGGTTTTGCGCTACAACCCGAATGAGCCAGCGCTGCAAGTTACACTGGAGTATCAAGGCGGGGGGGTGGAGGCAGCAACTTTCATTATATGGCAGCCGCTCAGTATCGTCGCACAGCGTTTGCCAGGCTCGTACACACGTTTACTTTAAAATTGTAGCGCTGGTTACGAGTGACGTCAACTTCCGGAAACCACTGGCACTGTGACACTTTTTGTTTTTGTGTGAAGAGTGGACCGCGTCGTTTGCTTTAAGTTTAACAAACTTCAGTTTAGTGTTTTGTAACTATTGTTGAAAAGGATTTGTACAAAAAAATATTGTGTCAGTCGTGTGTAGATTGTAAAATGAGAGTTTTGTAAAGTGTAAAGTTACCATGCGTCCGGGATTCCAGGCACGCGAATTTTCGTTTTACTGGTGGTTAGAAAAAGCGCGTTAATATTACAAGAGAATCGCTACCCGAGTGGACGGTGAACGTGAAAACACATTCAAATTTTGAGCCCCACCACGTCCTCCTTTCTATTTCGCAAAATATGGTAACCCTAGTCAAGAATAGCATTTCAAATATCCACAATGACATTCTTGATATCCACAACGTCATTTTCCCCCAGCCTCAGCACGTCTGCGGGTCCTTGAGCAAGGCCCTTAACCCCCAGCTCCCTGGGCGCCGCTACGGGTAGCAGCCCTTCGCGGACAACTTACTCTGCAAAGAGCAAGTTGAGGGAGGCGTAAAAGACAATTTCCCTACGGGGATTGATGAAGTATCAATTATTATTATTATTATTATCATCATTATTATTATGTCTGTTGACCTTTCTATTTTAAATATCCACATTTACATTCCAGAGATCCAGAATGAACAATTTGGATATCTGAAATAGGAATTTGTCCTAGTAATAATTCTACTTTTCCTAATTCAGATATCTACAATCCAATTGTTACTAGTCAATTTTAATTTCAGATATCCAAAATGGAAAAACAACTTCCAAATATCTGTAATGTAATTTGGAATATCCAAAAATACATTGTGACAAGTAAAAATGCTATTACATATATTCACAATTCATATTACGACTAGGGAAAATGGCATTTCAGATATCTACAATTAAAATTAATCTGCAGTTGATGTGTAGTCTAGCTCTTAAATGTTAAAACAGCTTGCCAGAGGAGAAATTAATATTTGGGAGCTATAATATCCTTTTGTACATACTGCTATTCAAATCTGGATAGACACAACCTCATTTTGACACATGATCAAACTCCACACCTCTTGGATTGTGCATCCTCCCACTGTCCAAACTCGTGCAGCTGGGCTGAGTACACGTGTGTCCTGTGACAGACCGGATTCCCCATCCATGGTGTACCGCAGCCTTGTGCCCTATTCTGTCTCAGGTAGACTCCAAGCTCCTTTACAATCCTGACCAGGTTAAGTGGTTAGAGGACGGATGGACTGCATTAATTAACTTACATCCTGCAGTACACTATTATGAATGCATTCAGCTCTATGTATATCTCCTGTTAGGTCTCCAAATAATACGTAAAACATGAATATCATAACAGACATTCTTTATTTTTACATTTTCAAAGCTTTATTAAAAAAGTAAAAAATAAAACCTGACATGTTCACACTCTCCAATATGAATCCTTTACATTGTCTGAATAGCAGCATGTAAAATAAATTACTCTTTGTGAGAAAATCCATGCTGAATCACCAACAAAACGAACAACTAAAAATTTTAAAAAGGCACTTGGTTTCTGAATGCACAATGACCTTGTCAGAAGGAGTCCCAGACATATAGTGTGAACACTGTATAACTATGGTTTGATGGGTCTTGCCACAGTGGTCTATTTTGATAAAGTTGATTTCAGAACCAGTACATCATGAACACCATGTGAGAAGAGGTAGCCAGTGTCATCCAACTGGAAGGTACTGCATCTGAAGTAGTAATTGTGCAAAAATGGTCTGGTAGCCTACTTTCTCTGACTGCATGAGAAGAAGGAGGATATCTTGCTCTGTGCTGTCACTTGAGTTGGATTAGCAGCTGTGAACACAGAATAAATGTTTTGTTAGAGGCACAATAGGCAAATATGCACAAACAAAAAATGTAACTGAAATCATCCTGCTCCTCTCGAACCTAGAGCACACAATCACTTTAAAGTAAGTTTATACTAGTATGGAACATTTGCAGTTTGACACTTAGGTCAAAACATAAACAAGGTGTACATTTTATTTTACCTTCAACAGTAATGGCAGGATGTGCCTTGACATCTTCTTCGGGTATCGTGGTACCTGCCAGATCATTAAACAGCTCCAGGAACTGCCGTTTGTGATGAGGCCGGACAAACATGGCGAAAGCTGCAAAATTAAGGGCGAGTTGATTTTAGTATGTCAATTATGACCCAATGATATTGGGTTGGCTGCCATAGTAGGGTAAGAAATATAGTATATTATTTACAACTTACTTTTAAGAAGACTAAAGTCTTCACTTTTCTCAGTTAATAGACTCACTACTGTGGAAACCATATTTTCATAGTTGTCTGTGTTTTTATAGTTCTGCAGTGCAGAAAACAACTGATTGGATTTTTCGACTCCAATGGCCTTTTTCACATCAGACAGGAAGGTAGAATAGAAGCTTCTCTTCTGGGAAGACTGACATGAACCTTGTTCTGCACATCCAGGTTGACCTTCTAGGGTGTTTACTGGGACAGAACCAAAAACCCAGAGTGAAAAACATGTCAAAGTGCAATAACATATGTTTTTAGGGCATCCGTTCTGGGAAATATTAAAATTTTTCTTGCAGGAAGATTTTCTATTATTAAATGTTCCTCACATTTGGTATTTCCCCTCAGCTCTGAACTCATTGCCGGCACTGTGCCCACCTTTGCTCAGACCATTTGTGGTTAGGTGGGATCCTCCTCTGTTAAGCTGGCTGACAGCATTCAATTGGTCACAAGCTGAGCTGGGATCAGTGGAGCAAGTGGCACGAACATCCGGCTCAGTTATTATGGCTTTAAACATACAAAGGACCAAAAACAGGTCATAAAAAGGAGGGGAATAAGTAACAGTCACTGCTCCTTAATCTTAAATGATGACAGCTTCCGCATAACACACCGAGTCAGTACAAAATAGATATTGCCAAAAGATAAACAATAACCTGATCGAGACATTAGCTTGTCTCTCTCCTCCTTGGCCAGAGAGTGCTCAGGTTTGTATCCACAGCCAGCGCCTGTCAGCTTCCGACATGCCACATCAAACCCCTTTTTATGGTGAGGCCGGATAAACTGGTAGAAATCTGAGCAGAAACAAACCACAGTATTCTGTAACCAAAGTAGTAATTTTACAATAGGGCGGTTACGCTGTACTGGCAGTATCACAATGACAGGATGTTGACCACACTGAACTGTTAGTCTGAATCATTATCCATACCTCTGAGCAAGTTATGTGTGTTTGAGTCTTTGGCAAAAACATCCGCAATGTCAGTCAGTAATGCCTGCAAATCGTCAGTCTTCTTGTACTTCTGAAGAGCCCCCATGACTCGCTGGAAATTCAGCTGACTCAAAGTCTCCTTAATGACCCCCAAAAAGGCTCGTGCTTTGTCAGCTCTGCTCTCACAGGACACAGTCATATGTAGAGCTGTTTCCTAGGAAAAAAAATACAAAGGGAGATTAGAATACAATCGAACCATAATACCCTATAAATGACTCAAGGATGCTTTGTCCTTTGGGACTGTACATTCAGAATTTTTTATGGATGACGTAACACATCCATCCCTCTAAGAATCTTCTGTTATACATTCCAAGGCCTTGACATTTTACATAATACATTGTCACAAAATGTAAGGAAAAGGGTATCCTTTTAAAAATGTAATTAATCAGAGTTATGCTTAGAATGGATCACATTAATCAGTAAACTCACAGATTCTATCATCATACAAACCTGGTAACACTTTATCCACATGCTCATGGACCAAAAATGAACCCAAAGATATAAACACTGTGAATGACATGCTCTTAATATAACAGAAATAATAATAAACCACGTATGTGTACTTCAGATTGTCAGTTCTGGGAATTAACACTCTCCGGTACTTAAACATATGAATTATCAATTGAATTGCTAACCCTCTAATCAGAGGCATGGCATTCCAACTCACTGAGCCATACACTGCTTCTGCGAGCAACTGACACACTGCCTGCTTCCCCCCCCCCAGAGTATCTGACCCCAGCAAAAACGCAGCACCATAGCGAGGTAGCTTGGCCATCCAGGACATTGAGTCGCAAGCTAACAGTAACTGCATCCATGTCAGAGTCCTGCTGTCTGCCCTAGAGAAAAGTCTTCACCCCAAATTCAAATTACGTAGTAAAATATGACTGTCAGTGGGCATCAACAAGAGAAGCAGCAGGAAACAGAGATAAGGGTATACACATTCACAAAAAAAGAAGTTTGGATGTCAATGACCCATATAGTTTTCACTCAGCCAAATGCGGATAGCAAATTTCAGTCAACAAACAGCAATGTAATGCTGGTTGACAAAATATTTAATGACAAAAACATAAGAACACAAAAGTGAATAACCCTATGGACTTAATGTAGATATGGGTAGTTCTGCTGTGTTTGTTGAATAACAGCATGAGGATGAGAAGTGATCTCTGTGACTACAGGGAACAAGACATGGCTTCAATTAAGGAAATTTCACTGATGCAAAGAAAATGTTGAGGTAAATGTCATAACTTACATAACTCTGATTTTAGACAGAGACAGGGAGAGAGAGAATGATAACTAAAGACAAAAAAAGAAGAAAAAGAATGAGAAGGAAATGTAGTTGAGGAATTCCACGAGTGCGGTCTAGGTTCACTTCCTTTAAAAGATCATTTAAATTTACTGTCAACCCAGAATTTCTGAAGAATCCTATTCAGCTTTTCGGGATTGGATTATTAACCCTGTAAAATCAGTGCACCTTTTCAAAACTTACCCACTGGGCCAAACAGCTCTTATTGTGATATTGTGAACCGTAGTTGTGTGTATGATGACAATGTATGAGCGAAAATATCATAAATACCTCAATAAAACACTAGATGGAAACTGGATGGTCCGGATAGTCAAGTAGAGATTTTAGGTCAGAGGTACAGAACAATATATTTGGTTGGTATTTTTATATCTTGGTTTAGCAGGAGTCACGACTTATCCATTACTCTGATCAAGTTGTTAAGAGCCGCTTAGGTAGTTTGAAAGTAACTGGAATGACCTCACTTGTTCTGGAAGAGGAACACCACAATTTGGTCTAAAGTGCACGTTTACTCCAATTAATGGTGCAATACAATGTAGACTAAATACTTGCTTGCTAAATCACGGGGTGGAAAGATTTGCTAAGGGAGCAGTCTGCATTCACATCAGGATATATTTACATTTCCGGTAGCAAAGAATTCCCCACTGGCGGTGGCTTTGTAAACAGTTCCCACCTGCTCGTACACCACTTTGATCCTCCGCTTCCCTCTTCGTGACTCGTCATCGAGTCGCTTGTCGTGCTGGAGGGAGAGCGTGGAGAAACGGCTCACCTTGGAAAGCGGAGCCAGACAAAAGCCGTCGCTGTTAGCAATGGGAACGCGTCGCATCGATTACACTCTAAGTCAACAGAAACAAAATCACAGAACAGACTGCCTCAAGCAGAGGTTCACTCTACACTCTTTATTGAGTCAATTTGCCTGACTGGTTTTACACTCGATAAAAGATATTTTGTAATAGAGGAAATGTAGGTTACATGCTGTGCTTTGCCAGAAATGCAGCGGTAATGCTAAGCTTATGGTAAAGAGCACTTCCTTTTCTGACAAAGGGAAAGAACATAAGTCCCCCTGTAAATGTCTTTCCTGCTGGGTTTCTGCAGCACATGCACTTACAGGAAGGCGATAAGCCTCAGTTCAAATCACAGAATTACAAGAATCTCTCCTCTTTTGGGAAAATCCACAGGTTATACATTTTTTAGCTAGAAATCGGCATGGCAAGACTATCAAGTCTGCTAGCCTGCAAAACAAAGCAGCCCTATAAAATACCTTTATTCCCCAAGTGACTAACCTTAAATTGAAAGCTCTCTCCGTTTCTCAGAAATGGCATTATGAATACGCGATCCACAGTGCAGGGACTAAGTTCCGAAGCCAGTTTTCTTACCTTCTCCTCTTTGACCAGCTGCTCTTCCTCTCCTACGGCTCTCCTATCACTCTTATCCAGAGCATCCAGGAGGCCAACTGGGCATCTCCTGCCAGCCTGCATCTCGGCCTCGTACTGGACACAGAGCCCGGCGGCGCCCTCTCCTGCTTCCGCATCATCTGTCAGACCACATGATCACGGATGAACAAGAGTAGCCTGAATTCATCGTGAACTACATGGAGGAGAGGGCATGTTGAGTCTGTACTCAAAATAAGTTTTCAATATTCATGGCTGAATACTGAAAAAAATACGTAAAATACATAACAGATAATACATAAATAATGAAACTGGTCGATGTAATTATCATTAGTAATAAATGATTATGTTTTCGGGCTGTGCGGTGGTGCGGTAGTTAGCACTGCTGCCTCACAGCAAGAAGGTCCTGGGTTCGGTCCCAGCTATTTTCTGTGTGGAGTTTGCATGCTCTCCCCGTGTTCGTGTGGGTTTTTGCCGGGGGCTCCAGTTTCCTCCCACGGTCCAAAAAGCATGCGGGATAGGTTGATTGGTGAGTCTAAACTGGCCCTGTAACTGTGTGAGTGTGTGTGCCCTGCGGTGTGTAGGCGACTGCCCAGGGTTGGTTCCTGCCTGCACCCATTATTTCCAAGAACCCCAGTTGGGATTCAGCAGTTTCAGAAAATGATTATGCTTTCCCCAAAATCATCCATTCACCCCAGGAGCCTGGAGTCCACCCAAAAGAAACAAAGGGGCCTGTGACAGGCACACAGGGAGCTGTTCTGGTCGTAAATGCAGAATGACGGTGTCGGCGCTTTCGATGACACCCGGGGTGCGGCTGTCCCTGGCAAAGGGTGCACTCACTCAAGCGCCTCTTCTTGAGACTGGGCACATGAGAGTCCAACGCCTTCGCCTTCTGCAGGCTGGTACCAAGAGCTGGGGAGGAGGGCGGAACCGGGCCCGAGGGTGCCCCTGAGAACACTGTCCCATGGCCAGCTGCCGGAAAGCTCTTCGGTATAGGGGGCCTCTGTTTAAACACCAATAAATAATGTGAACACAACATAAACTCATGGCATTAGCTGTGAACTTTTAAACTCTTTATCAAATGAGACAAAATACATAAATTCAAATCAATATAAAATCAGTATCATTCAAAGTAATATTTTCATTGAAACATGTCAGTCATTTCAGAAACTGAAATTACTACTCTAGTTAAAAATGTATGTCAGTCATTTCAATTTTGGTATGTATCAGCTACTGGACTTAATTAGTTCTCTTACACTCCAAGAGCATCATATGATTTATGGATAGGGGGACGGGGGTCTGATTTTAATGAAAATGAATGAGAACACACCATTTATACTAATTATCATCTATTTTTTTTTGGGGGGGGGGGGTGTAAAACAGTTCT
>JAODLD010000113.1:5526333-5545652 GCA_026781065.1 Mormyrops boulengeri
TCCCCCCCCCTGACCCCCCTCTTCTTGTCCCCACGTCCCCCGGGGCGGCCCCCCGGGGGGGGGGCGGCCCCCCCCTAACCATTTATCACCCCACTGACCCCCCTGGGTTTTTAGCGGTGGGCAAAATAAACCCGTGAATATTCCCACCAGCTAGGGAACCAGCATACACAACCAGCCCATGAGGCAAGACAGGGGGTGGTTAGAGACCCCATTAAACTAAATCCCTATCCACGCACACATGTCTGGTAAACATATCTTATGAGGACCGCTCATTCATTTCTATGGGAAAAATGCTAATGCTAACAGTGACAACCTTATCCCCTACCCAGCCCTAACCATAACCATAAGTAACCAAGCAAAATCCAAGAGTTTTATTTTTTAGTGTTTTTAGTGTTTTAATTGCAGTCATAGACTTCTATTAAACTGAGTTTTCCCTTATGCTCCACAAGGGGAAAAAAACAGGTATTCATCACATTGTGGGGACATTGTGTCCCCATGAGGTAAGCTATACCCACTCACACACGCAGTTTATTTGTATAGTACATTTCAACCCATTAGGCAATTCAAAGTGCTATACATAGAAAGGACAAAATAAAATGCAATATAAGACTAAAAGTAAAAAGCAAATCAGAAAGAGAATAAAATGATAAGAACATTAAAAGGTACTACAGCAGCATTTCAGTTCAATTAATAGTGCAGCACGGTACATAAATCAGTCAAATGCACAGAAAAAAAAATGTGTTTAATTTAGTTTCATACAGTTTTTTAGCACTTACTTCTTATTTGTGGTTCATTAAATCAACCACACACAGTACTGTCCAACTGCTATATGTGGACGTGTTGCTATGGTGTTTTTATGTGTAAAATACTACATAATGTGTTGTTATCAACTGATATTGCTAACAATCTACCAGACTAGAACTGGGGCCCATTTCAGAAAGCAGGATTTCTTGCTTAGCTGGATAACTTGTCGGATTTAAAGTAGCCTGGGCTAAATGTAAGTGAAGGAAGGTAAAGGCCATTTAAACTGATAACTTACCTGGCTAAGCAAGAAACCTTGCTTTTTGAAACCGGTACTCGGTATTGCTAAATGGCTTTCTGACTTGCTGTACTGGAATGTGCTTAACTCGGGTGCGACGTCATGGCTAAATGGAGTGCAGCATACGTATTCTCTCTATTTCCAAATAGTACGATTTCAGTTTCATCTTTAACAGACAAAGTTTTGCTGCTCCAGATGTTAATGAGTTATATATGTTTACACAGTGAATTAATAGGGCTTAGGTCATCTGGGGAAGAGGGCAAATAAATCTGAGAATTATCTTCATAGCTGTGGTATGCAAGTTTGCTTACTTATAGAATTCTACAGAATGGAAGGATCTAAAATATGTCCCTTGTGGTATTCCACATGTGATTTCAGTCTAGTTAGACTGAAGGCCCATACGCACTCGGACGTTTTTGTTTAGTTAGCCTTCCATCTGCACTGCCACGGATCCTTTTTCCCAGAAATGGAGAAAAATTTCACCGCTCTCCGACAACTAATCTTTCTGTAAATGTACTAGCGCGGACACTGATAAACGTAAAAGTTTTGTAACGCCTATATCAGTCGGCTCCGACTGGTTCGTACTTAGCTCGTTGCCCTTTCCTGATTAGCTCTCTCCGTTTTGATGTCTCTTTTCCTAATTGGTTAGACTACTTTCCTTTTGTTTTCACGGAAATAAGCCACATGTGAACACGGAGGATCTACAGGACTTTGGCTACCTGGCATATGCTGTTCTGCTTACTTGTGTGCAGCCAAATCGTATTTGTGTGCATCGTATGCTGTTTACAAATACAGTAAAATCCCATTATAGTGGACACGCTTATAACGGAATATTGTCTATAACGGATGAGGTCTGCTGGTCCCGGCTGTGCGCCTTTACGAACATGCAGAAAAACCATCGGATATAGCAGAGTCTCATACAACAGAATTTCGCTTATAATGGACAAACAATTTCGTCCCCAGGGCCGCTTTTAGCTGTAGTTTTGTCCGCCTGTAAACAAGGTAGCAGATTTAGATTCATCTGAACTCTAACTTACCAGATGAAGAATCAGACCAGTAGACACAGAAGCACAGAAGTTGGATTACTACATGTACAATATAATAATCTATACCACAAGTGTGTCTGCTGGGGTGTGGCATGAGTAAACGGTGTCCTGTAGTTGTGTTCTGGGCATACAGCAACTCTGGATATAACGGACTTTGTATATTATGGACTGTTTTGCCAGATCCCTTAAAGTCCGTCATAATGGGATTGTACTGTATTGTGAAGCTCAAAACAAGACTGTACCTGAGCCAAGTCTAAGTGCAGCACTAGCTTATGATAAAGACAGCCAGCCATCGAACATTAGAGTGCACTGAAACTGAGGCGAAGAGAGTGGTTAAGAGCACTGAGGGCAGAGCTAAGGTCTACTAACATCAAACCTGTCCTTTTTCCTGAATAAGTGCCGTCGCCACGCTACGATGTTGGCGGGAGGCGGACTGTAAACCATAACAGCAGCCATTGGAGTTAAAAAAAAAAATAAAAATTGGTGAGCTGTAGGAAGAAATCTTTCAGTTATGTTACCTATAAAAGGAAGACGGTGACATTCAGGCTTAATAATCGCGGCCTTCGGTGCTTTCAGAAATGTCCCTGTTTTGAGTGAGGCATTTACTATTTTTACAGATGTAAGATGGTTTGTGTTTGTCTGAGTTGAACTTTCAATATTTTGGCAGTAGAATAGCAGGAACTGAACACACTATTGGAGCAGCTAAAAAACAGAGGATAATCTGCTATGGTACTTAGTTACCTTAACAATACAAATGTACACCTATTGTTGGCATTTCCATTAATGGCTGTGAAGAAATACAACTGCCTACCCATGGTCACTTAAGTTAAAAATTCGTCTGGATAGATGTGACAGTGGATATAAAGTCCTGTTTCTTCCATTTCTGCTCAGCCTTGCTGCATTCCTGTTTTTGACTGCCATGGCATTCCTCCAAGGCGCTTTCTAACTTCTAGAAATGGTTTATCGTAACAGCCACTACAGTATCAATAACCCTTAAACACACCCAAGCACAGGCACGCACATCTGTTTGACGTCACCCAGGCTCAGTTTTGATTATTAAGATAAGTGTATTCAAATTCCATCGCAGTTTCATTTCAACTGTTCCAGGCATGTGAGAGAAACTAGGTCAACATTTTTTAAACATGGCAAACTTTTAAATATGATTCACTTCTGGAGGTTAAATGGGGGTGAGAGACACGGGAGTGCCTCAAGGAAGCAGCAGCATGCGAAGGAGAAAGAGAAAAACGAAAGAGAGAGAGTCACTCACGTCCTGCCAGGTAGCCGATTATCTGCTCCAGCGCCTCCGAGATGGCCGTCTTGGTGTTGAATGTCAGCTGAGCCTTCTGAAACAGCTCGTATATGAAGCTGCAGTCACGAAGGAAATAATTAATACACAGCAATCTGGGTCAGCATAAACAAAACAAAGGAAAACATGATTGTAGCAGTCATTTGGGATTAAAATCAGTAAGCCAGCGGGACTTGAGCGTATAAGGGGGCCCCACATGACTCACATGCACAGTCATGCATGCCAACTTCGAAATCAATGAGGCCTCTCTGAATTCAGGCCGTGACACACAGGAGAGGGGGCGGGGGCGGGCGATAAACAATAAGGAAACGATCTGCATAACAGCCTGAAAAGCTGGCGAGACAGTGGGGTAAACGAGGACACAACTGAAACAGGCACGCGCACACACACACACACACGTTTGTGTTCATATCTTTGTAGGGACTCTCCATTCACTTCTATGGGAATAACCCTAATCCCAACAATGACACCCTTAACCCCCACCCAGCTCTAACATTAACCATAAGTAACCAAACAAAATACAAGACTTTAAGGTTTTTTGACTGTAGTAACAGATTTCTATAAAATTGAGTTTCCTCTGTGGGGATCGAAAAAAATGTCTCCACAATGTCAAAATGACAGGGTTTTATCATATTGTGGGGAAAATATAACGTATACATAACACCCCCCCCCCCCCCCGCCTCCAGACACACACACACAGGCTCCACTTAGACAGGTAAAAGAGAGGCCACTGTAAATGGGGGTCATGATGTCAAAGCCTTCAGCAGGTCATGCAGTGCCAGCTGCAACATTTCTTAAAACGACCACCAGGGGGCAAGATGGGCAGTCCAGGCATCTTTGAGCCAAACCCACCTTCCCGGTTTCGTGATCCCCTTTTCAGAAGTCACCTCAAAGGAATCGATGACAGCCTCCAGATCCAGGAGTATTTCTGCACATTTAGAGAAAACCACCAATGACAGCCAAACTTCAAACGTTACATTCCAAAGTGACATTGGGGACTGTCTAGCATTTATTTTTGTGATGCACCAATGCAAATATTTAATAAGCTATGAAAAGAAAACAGTTTATTGCAAAAACTGCAAAACTTGCAGTGTACAATAAAATGAATAAGCATTCAGTGCTGAAGTAAAAAAGACATTGATTATACATATCACAATTCTGGAATCAATTACTCCTGATAGCTATTTTTTGTTACCCTTAACGACATTTGTTGAGCCCTGATGGCACCAATAAATTTGGTGCTTTCTGTTCTCCAATTTGTTGCAATGGAAGTATAGAGCCAAACACCAGGAATGTGTTTGGCTATATTAAATGTGCGATTATAATATATGACTTTTATTTTTTATACTATGTAGCACTGGTAGAGATAACACACAGTTTCACTGTACATAGAACAGAATATTTTATTGTCATATGTGTCTGAAATATTTCATGTGGAAAAAATATGGAGTGTAACACTTACGTTTTATTTTAGCTATTGTAGCTATGTCCAGTTTTAATTCTGGAAGAAAGGATGAGATTAGAATTTCAGAATGGGAGATCATTTCAGGACGAAATTATTTAACATCTGCGGCTTTCACACCCGAGTTCAGCGATTCCACGTTGAAGTCCACGGTGACGTCTCCTCTCCCCACCTCCCGCGCTTGTTCCACGAGGACCTTGTCGACCGTCTCGACGGCAGACGCCAGGTCGTAGGGGGTGAGGTCAAAGGAACTGGACTCTTCACACATCTTCTCCTAGTTACAGAGCAGGTGAGGGGGCCCGGCTGGGTAAACAATGCCAGAGATGTACTGTGCCACCAAATGGTTAAGGAACCATTTCTATCACTTTGCAATTTGACAGCTCAATACAGAGCAATAAATCTACTTCGTAGATGCACAGTATTCTTTACAGGACAGGGAAACGCTTTGCATGTCACACTTTACCATATCCCTACTTCAGCCATTTCTTTCATATATTTACAATTTATTTTGCCATATCTTCTATTTCAGCCGTTTCTTCAGTTTAATATTTATTCCATACATACATACCACTGCAATACCTATATATATGTCTAATTTGATGTTTCTGAGCGCCTCCGTCTTGGTTTATGCCGTCTAATCCCGTTAGATGTCATATGTTACTGACTGGATAGATCAAATAAAAATACTGATGTACATAAGGCAAATAAAGGGACATACATCTTGCCATTTCCGTGCACACCATAAAGCTTTGCATCCTAGAGTCCTAGACAGCTTAGTAACATTGTGAGGACAGCATACAGTCACAAAAAACTCAAAGCATGCAATGTACACTCTGGTGAAAAGACCTTTCTAAAGAGCTATACGTCAATAATGCATTGAATAAGTGAGCGGAATGCATCCTAAAAGGGGGGGGGGGATGGGCAACAAAACCATGTGAGTTCTTCCCCCATGTGTGTCGATACTCCAGTGCAGGATGCAGGCTAATCCCAACGGCACACAAAATCAATGGCTGTAACGTGACGAAGATGTGGACCAGGCTGCTCCCTGCTTAAGTGGACGGTCATAAAAGTCGCCTCCCCCCACCGGCCCTGAAGGGGGCAGCGCAGACGCACAGGAAGCTAATGGAAAGGGCCATGATTGCTGGAGTCCCAGGTGTTTTAAACTGAATGCATGCTGTGTGACCAAGGGTGGGGGGCAGCTGGCACCGGTGGGGGGGGCGGGACAAGACACTTCTCTCCTGTGTCGAGCCCCCAACCTCAACCATACTAAATTACACACTGCCAACAGACACAGGAAGCCTTTGTGTGTTTGTAATGAAGGGAAACACCCAGTGGGATGGGCTGGCCAAACAAGGCTATAAAAAAAGGAAAAAAACAAACAGGGGAGGGGACAGCCACACAGATTCAACACTGACCCTGGGACCTTAACAAAAAATAAAAGACCACCAGCAAAGCCCACACCAAAGTGACACCAAAGGCCTGTGAGGCTTTGATGTGACAGGAGTAGCAAGCTGGGGCGGGGCGGCAAACATGAGGCCAACGTGTTTTATGAATGCGGCCCTCGCTTTCTAGGTCACACGGCCCCCGGGATGGCAGCAGGCGTCTTGTGTGGGGAAGCCGAGCGTGGGGGAGGGGCAGTGGAACAAACGCCCATCACTTACCACATTGTGCGCCTCGTCAAAAATGACCACGGTCCCCTTCAGCTCGATGTTGTGCGCTCTTCGACTCTGCCGAAGAACACAATAAAACATGCTAAATGAACTCTATTTTATAGGGAGCCAAAATGGACAGTCATGGCTCAGTGGATTAGGGGCACCATGCCTATGATCAGAAGGTTACTGGTCTGAATCCCAGCTTTGGCAGTGGGATTTCATCATTGGGTCCTTGAGCAAGGCCCTTCACCACCAATAACTCCAGGGACTGTGTGACTGATGAATAAGTATAATGTACAGTCAACCACTCCACATCGCAGGGGTTAAGGGCACTGGCTCCCTGCGATCTGGAAAAACCTCATAAAATCATTTGCTTCCATTGGTTAGCGAAGAGTGTGCAATACGAGAAACATGAGATACAAAGATCCCAGCGAGATCACCGTGGGATATCATGAGAGGCTGCTGTAAATATGCTTGGCATCCTCCAAACTAGCACTGTCATGTATTTCATACATTTATGAGTTATTAAAATTTTTTGACTGTCATCTGTGGCATTTACAGAACTCCCAAAAAATTCCCATTTAACTTGTTATGCTGACCAAGCAATATATCGAAAGCGGAATGGAGAATGCCGTGATGCGGAAGGGATCGACTATAATGTAACTGTGTTCATCTTGCTGCAACACACAGCCTTACTCTCCGCCTGCAAGTCCGCTGCTGCTCAAGTGTTCTGCAAATGGCCCCTTTTTACGGGCTGTACTCAAAAGCAGCAAAAATAAAATAAGAATGATTAAATAAATTATGGTTTCAAAAAAGTGGCCTCGTTTCTTAGGCGAGAGCAGGAGCGACGAGCGAATTCTTACCTTTGCATCAAGTAGGTAGTTGTAGGGCATGAAGATGATGTCGGCCTGCTGTTTGAGGGAGCGGGCCAGGTAGTAAGGGCACACCCTGCATAGCGAGGAGAGCTGAGATCAGCGACAATGGCCAGGCCGCCCCCCCCAACACCCCCGGTAAAACGTGACGCTACAAGCAGAAACATGCAAAATCAGTATTCCAAAACATCGCAAAGCAAGTTTATTTTTTTTCCCAATTTCAGTTCATTTATCAAGGTATAATTTTGTTCTAAGGGAAACTTTTACACAAAACCTTAGGGAGCACTGTTACAAGGCAGGCATATTTATAAAACTACTAGCTACGGTGCTCTGTGAAGAATTCTGGCACACCTGGGAACAATTAAAACAACACCTATTTTTACACACATAAAGCACTTAAGGAGAAAGAGATTTTTGGGGAATGAAGGTCACCAGCATCGGGCGCATCCCGTAACCCAGACCCCTGTAATTCCAATGCCAGGAATAATGATTCCCTAGAAAGCCTACTACAGAAGGGAATACCAGCTAAGCAAACATGGACATACCACACTAACCAAACAGATCTTCATTCTTAAGGTATAAGTGTTGGAACATAACGCTAAGGAACATCAACCAGGTTGGACTATACTGCCCCCTAAAGGCAAAACACATTAACTACTCTCAAATCACGTCAAGTGGAACTTAATTGCTGCGCCAGCCATACATAAGTATACAGTGGTACAAGATGTTGTTTCCCTAGACCATGGTGCAACATAAGACACCGGGGGGGGGGGGCGTGTATGTACACAGTGAGAGGGGTAAAGTACAGATTAACACATAGTGCACATTACACGACAGGAGGGCACACACAAAGTATATGCATGGATAGAATGTGCATAATATAGCAGCAAGAATGTAGCAGCAGAATATGGGATATAGACTTTGTAACATGAATAGAATGATGTAACTATCTGTACGTAATACTGAATACAAACTTTCTGTACATAATACACAGTATGTAAACTATGTAACAGGAATAGAATGATGTGACTATCTGTACGTAATACTGAATACAAACTTTCTGTACATAATACACAGTATGTAAACTATGTAAGAAATGTTATGTAGCAGTAGGTAACAAAAATTGCAAACTCTGACACTGAAACTGAGAAAAGGGATGTTTTGCCTTGGTTTTAGTTTGGATTTTGTAATTACTATCATTTTCACACTGTTTTCTATGAAACCGGGCATAGCCGAATTAAAATAATTTGTCGTGAGATGAAACAGAGCATCGCTTAATCTTGATAAAGCACGCAGTTACGCCATTTTGCCTTTGTATGGCAGTATGCACGCCCTATTTTTAAGCAGATGAACAAGTCATTTAACACACTAGGCCATATGATACACGCTGTAGCTCCTGACAGATGTTTATTCATCACACGGTGGGGGTTTAACATAAATCACCAGGCAAAATAAAACAGGGGTGACATGTTACTGAGTTAACTGCTGAATTAATAAGGACAGCTGACCTGTCACTCAACATACACATGGATCTGGAACTGATGTCACAAAAATAAATCACGCATAACACATGACTTTTGGGGGGGGATGCTCCATCACTTACGAGCATCCACATGCTCGTAAGTGCCTTGATGATATTTCTGACTTGAATAAAAGCCCCGGGAAGTTTTTTTTAATCATGTTAATAACTTGAGTCCTGGCCTTAAATTCTAATCCACCGTTTTGAGAGATCAGGAGTAACCCTGAGATAATATACATATATAAAAAATACTGAAATATATAAAAGAGTCATCTTATTGACTGAGGAATGCATGCAGGAGTGCCTGATGGTTTAGACAGGGGGGGGGGGTTAAAAGCCTTGGGATAGGATGCTAAAAGCACCATTCAAAAGAATCATTTCTTGCAGGACCTCTCAGTCCAGAGCAGACAGGGGAAAGCAACTGACCTCTGTTTGTTTCCAGCTTTGACAAGATCTTCCACGTCCAGAATTGTGTTCGCAAGCTCCTTGTCGGTGCATTTCTCTGGAACAGAAATGCAACAATAAAAAAGATTTCAGAGCGTAGCTTGTAATCCTTCGAATTTCATGATTAAAAACTAGTGAATAAGCCGGATGTCGTGCACCTCCAAAAACCCTCACATCGCTTTTCAATCCCACTGCTTTGAAATATTAGTAACACAGGGGCAAATAAACCAAGCAAGGATGTGGACAAGGCCCTCAGGAAAACAGAGTGGTGTTGAGCTCAACCCCCCCAATCCCCAGGGATAAGTCACAGAATAAGCTGTGACAGCCGTCTACAAAAGTGCATTTAAAGAGCACAAAAAGCTCCATCTGTGCGAGATAAATTTTTAATTCCTGCGTCAAATTACCATGCTGAAAAATCCAGAGGCACGGACAAAGTCATTCAACAGAACAGGGCCACTGCTGCATCAGTGAGGATCTCCAGACGAGCTGGGAGTGACCCGTCATCACTCTCGACTCAACAACCGCAGACCCACAAATACAGAATTAATCAAATAATAATGGTGATACAGGCCTTTGGAGTGTTTTGTTTTTGTTGGAATTTGCCACTTTAGAAAAGCGCAAGTAGAAAAAGTCAAATGGCTTGATACATCAACAAAACCGCGTGAGAGCTAATCGTATGCTGTCAAGTTCCTGGATGAAGCCAGTACTGTTTAACTTCTAAAAGAACTAAACGAACTAAGACAAACAAAGAATAAACCTTTCGAAAAGCTAGTGCCAATATAATGTGAAGGATCTGCATAACGGATTGGATTTGTTCAGAAGCGGTATACGGTCCCTTCCGTACCGTCAACGTTGTTGTAGAAGATGCAGGAGTGCGAGGAGATCTTTGCTCGACACATGTGCACCTGAGAACGACAAAAAGATTTCATTAAATGGGAACCTGCGCACCATTCACATCGTACATTGTTTAGGTGACGCTTGTTCAGCACCATGCTCGATAAACAACTGAATACCAAGAGTAACAGACAATACAAACTACGTAACAATGGCGTTAATTAATTTTAATTAATTTTTTACATTTTAGTGCACTTATCTGCTGTATTTATCCAAAGTAACTTGGGGTAAAGGGAGGGTTTACAATACATCTGTGCTGTCTGGGATTGGAGCCAAAATGCTCTGCTTCTTGAACCACAGGAGTTAACCAACATGTACCCAGTACAGATGCAACCTAAAGGTCAGCCACAGCAGGCCTTGAGATAGAATAGATAAACTTTATTAATCCCGGAGGGGAAATTCACATGACAACTTATCAATCTATCTTCCAACCACTTGTCCAGTACAGGGTCACATGGGGGCCTGGAGCCAATCCCAGGCAGCATAGGTCACAGAGCAGGGATGCACCCTGAACTGCATGCCAGTCCTTCACAGGGCACGCACACAGAATCACACGCTATGGGTAATTCAGAGACGCCAATTCACCTAACGCATTTTGACCTCAGAGGTGGGAGGTGACGGGGCTGCTTACGCCGCCACATGACAAATCACCATAAACTAAACACAACGTCAGCACAGTCTAGCAGAACTATGGACAGTTAGACTGAACAATAAGACAAAACCAATCCCAGCTGCCCCCACTTTCCACACCTGAAGCAGCATTAACAGGCGCAGTGTCATACCATACGCATCCAGAAAATGATGAGACTGCTTCTTAAAAACAGATCATCCCCAGAGGATCTATATATTCTGAACTATACGTCCCACATACGGCTACAACTCGGAGAGTGATCTGCTGCGTGAGCAGTGTTTATGGTCAGATTTAATTTGGGTTTGGTGTTACATAATCAACAACCGTAGCCTCAATTTTACTTAATTGCCATAGAAAATGAAAGGCTGTATATCATATTATTTGTGCTTTTATAGATAGATAGATAGATATATAGATTTTACTATATATTAGCGCTATTTTATGGTTTAGGCGTTACTTGGTAGGTTATTTTTTCGGTCGCGGAATGCTCAAAAAGCTTTCCCATATAAAATGGAAACTGATTCTTCACTTCGACGATAGTTTTCACGGGAAAGTTCTACTTTCGTACAGCAGGGGAAACCTGCATGCACATAGACGCGTCATTCATTTTTATACGATAACCAATCAAAATTAGGGGGCAAACCATTTTATCGCATGAATTACTAGGTTCTTGTCAAGGAATTGAGATGCTGGAACCAGCCTCAGGTTCAGCCTCCCGATCAAAGGAAAGGCCACAGCGACCCGAGAGTTCGGACCCACGTCTCAGCGTGACGGGGAAACCTGGACTTGAGTGATTACCTTAATGTGGTTGCTCTCCTGTTTCATCACATCAGGGTTGATACACAGCTGCTCTCTGGACCCCAGGACACACACTCTGGGCCTGAGAATGAAGGAACACAAAGATGTCTGTGGTGCAGATTACATGAGAAACACTTTCCTATTGTTAAATAATGACCAGTTCAAATGGACCACTGTCTGTATAGCAGGCTTATACCTTCATTAAGGTACAACTGTTATTGTACATAAGCAAAAGAAATCACAAAATAAAATTTAAAAAAACATATGCAATCTACGAAGCTCTATAATAAAACAAACAAGATGAGTAAAGCAATATAAAAGAAGGCAATTATGTATCAAATTAAATAAGTGAATGTCTATAGTGAGAACTCCTAGCCTCAGTGACATTGCAGAGGACCCTATATTCGGGCGACTGCTGAGCAGAAACAAATCATCACATCTATAAACCTACTGCGCTGATGGCAAAAGAAAAAGCTCCACCTGTTAAATCTAATTATAAAAACAATGTTATGATTCAGCGGAAATACACCCCCAAATTTGGGGGGGGGTCCTATTTCAGGCAGCGTGGGGAAAAAGGGTGGGAGATACCCTAAATGGGATCAATGTCCTTCACGGGACACAAACATGAACATGCTAGATCCCCTAATTTCATGCATTTGAATTGCAAGAGGAGAGCAGAGTGACTCTATGCACAGAGCCAGGTGGGATTTGAACACCCAATCCTAGCGACGCGAGAGCTCAGTGCTACCCACTGTGTCCCATTCGGGTTCAATTTTCTCCAATGACCTCCACATTTTACAAGAGAATAAACATTGCAAAAAATGTCCTTTAAAAGGTAGGACAAAGAAAAGAGAGTATGAAATACGAAAGCCTACCTGTATGAAGTGTTCTTCAGCTCATTAATAACCTGGGTTAGCTGCGAATGAGTCCTGGAGGCATAAATGATCTTCGGAATGTCGGTATAATAAGCTGCAAAATAATCAAAGCTTTTAATGCGACCGGCAGCTGTGACCTCACCAGCTGCCACAGAGGTTACGGAGAACGAGCACTGTGTCAAATGATACATGTGGCAGTTTTTCAACGGGGATGCAGAGCCAAATAAAGTGATTTAAGCCAGAGCATTCAGAAAACTATCTGAAATGGATAAGAGTTAAAGAAACAACTTAGCATTAGCAAACTTGCACATTTACAGTGTAATCATAGGCATGGTGTTTTAAGCCCTGCGCATGAGAGGGCTGCATGACCACTCAGAAAAGGCTAATGGCTAAAAATGATGCATTAACATTGCAGTGATGTATAATTACAAATGAATAACATGCCAATCCTTTAAGGCAGACTGAAAAACTTAATTAATAAAAGCCTGAATTGTACTGCAATCACACTTCAGTAATATGTGTCTGTTTCAATGAACATGTCCCCAATTCCTGCCTTGAAATTATGCCCCCACCCCCGCCATTCAGATGCATTGCACAGACCATGTTAGTAATACCTTGCATTTGCTTAGCTGATGCTACCATAACATACAATCTGATCCATTTATGCAAAGAGATATTTTACTTGAGCAGTGCAGGTGAAACAGATCAATCAACTATCAACTATACTGTACCAATTAGTAAGGCAGAGACGTGCCTGGGACCACTGGGACATTTAAGCATATCAAAATGTGGTTGCATAATCACTTCGTGTTGGGTAACCAAAACATGCCTCTGTTAAACTGCAAAAAAACAAAGCACGTTCACAGGAATTGCTCTAGAAGTCATACCACAAATTCCAAAAGGTGAATAAATTATTTATACTGAAGTAACAGGACAACAAAAATGAAAGGAGGACCCTTTTTGCATTTTCTGCGCGGCCAAAAGAAAAAAATGCAAACTTCATCCAAAAGACCAGGACAAGAATGACCTCAGATGTAAAACGAGGCCTGTTTACCGTAACAGTGTGCACAATGCAAAGTGGTATGTATGGCAATGGTATGCAAAGAAAAAGAGATGACGACAGCTAATAACTTACAAAAATAATGAATTTACATACTGATGCTTATTGTGGCTCATGTGAAACTGCTCTGAATAGACCATAAAACCGACAAAGGGAAACGCTCATAGCTGCAGACATCAGCCTGGCACCCTGGTGCCCTGCCTACACAAAACAGGAAGGGACAAAAGGGAGACATGGAGATGTTGAAGGAAACATGACCCTCACCTGGTGTGTCCCCATCGGTAGCACTGGTACCCCACGATGACATAGGCCTGTCAGGGAAGAGTTCGGCTCCGCCCATCCTCTCTGTGATCTTGCGGGCAGAGATACTGTCCTTGAAGTGATCTCTCCAGGCCAGTGTGGCACAAAGCAGGCACAGTGTCTTCCCTGTGCCAGTTGGGCTCTCCAGGACACCATTGACCTTCTGCAAAAACAGCAAAGCCAAGACCTAGGTCTAACAGGTGCATGAGTATTTTCATCAGAAAAGGTATCCTGTGTCATTCAAACATCCATCCATCTTCCATAACCTCTAATTCACTACAAAGTTGTGGTGTGCCTGGAGTCTGTCCCTAGCAGCATAGAGAACAAGGTAGGGTGACACCCTGGTTGGGATGCCAGTTAATTAAGGAACACAGACTCATACACCAAGGATTTTAACTCCCTATTCACTGAATCGCTGTGCTTTTTCCCCCATAACGTTTTGTTCTTGTCACTGTTTGTTTGGTTGCCAATTTATACAATTGTGCATTTCACTGTAGCAGCCCAGCTGGGTGCCTCATCCGTTGGACAACAGCAGGAACTTAAAACAGCAACCTTCTGAATTCAAAACACATAAATTCGCCACTGGCTACCACCAGTAGCCATTTCTCACTATTTCTCCACATGAAACCTGTTTTTCCTTTTTGTTTTCGAAACCTTACTGTACCTTCAATGTAATTCAAAACTGTTTAACAGTGTAGTGCAGTATAAATTATAGTTTAACAGAACACTTGTTGCTCCCATAAAAAGATTTTGCACGGAGACTTGCAGTGTAATAAAACTTACGTTTACAATGGAACAAATATCAACTGTATAAAAGGACCAAAATTAACACTGCTTTAGATGCTCAAGACGGACCGACCAGACTTAAAGATTGGCCATCTGAAATGTCATTCAGCAGCCCGCACCAATGAAATTGCGCTCATGCACTTGTGCGTTATCCGATTGGCTAGGAAACCTTCCCGGCAAATAAGACGAGCAAGATTTACTCGATTCTACGGTGAAATAAACAGTGAAGAAATTAATTTCAGTGGCTAACTACATCTTTACCATATAACCTAATAATTTTCATATGAACAACAACTTTAATAATAAAAAAGAAGCTGTGAATAGTTAAACAAGACCACTTACATCCTGTAGACATTCAATTACTTTTCTCATATAATACTCTTGACATGGATATGGAGGGAAAGGAAAGTCCACCGCAATCCCTCTGAGACTTATCAAAGGCATCGTACTTCACGCAACTAAATAATTTGACTCGCGAATCCACCTATTTTGTGCAGTAAATATTAGATAGGGAGTAAAGCAATAGCTACAGCCAATAAGATTTTACTGACTGAAAACAAAAGCACACCATATCTCGCCTACATTTATATAAAAACACCTTAAAGATGTATTATTTTCAAACTCAGCGCAAGCTACAGCGCCAATAAGCCGCTATTTCAGTCCCGCGTAAATCCGCTGCAACGGAACACGGTATTTGCGCTCGGCGCTAGCGGACACTTCCGGTGCCGGACCTGTAGGCGGGGCATGACTGCGGAAGCGCCGAGTGACGCTCGCAGCCGGCAAAGGCCCGCATGTTACTCCGCTAGCGGCGCCTCCGCGTCATCCGCAACCGAGCCTGAGACGAAAACCAAACGTGTTATTTAGCACATAAGGATCATTTAGGAACAAATAGTTAATTATTTATAGAAAGTCATATCCAGGCTTTAATTCCAATGGGAGCCACATCTTTGATTTAATATCAAAATATTGTTTATTATCCAGTACACATGATTAGCCTTGTGCTTTTAGTCAAATTAGCTTTACAAGGACAAAAAGCCACTAATGAGCAATATTATGCAACTAAACAAGAGTGACAGCTGTTCTAAATTAAAAGCAGAGAGCTCTTAAGGAAGCCTAAATTCTTATTCCAAATTAGTGAAGATCCTACAAAAAATGGAAACTATAATCAATGGGAAGATTACCCAGCAAATTCATTATTAAGACATGTTTGCTATATTAAGATGTGTATATGTATTGCATAGTTTAGCCATTAGTTTGTTTTATGCTAGTGTTTATAAATTAAAATAGTTTTGGTTCCAAATGTGAATTGGCACACAAAAGCAGTAGAAATTGAACATTTCAGATAGAGAAAGGATGGTTAAACAGTCATGTTATAGTATTAACTGAAAATAATTTCTTCATCTGGGACAGTGGTGGTGTGTGACTTGGTTTAGATGCCATATATCTGAGATTTAGATGGTCACTGGTTGAAATCCCATGGTTGGCTTTGTGATTCCCCTGTTGGGCCCCTGAGGAAGGCTCTTGACTCCCTATTGCTTCAGAATTTTTCTGACCCTGCATTCTCAAAAAAATAAATATGCACTGGAAGTTTTTTTTCCCAGTCATACATTCTTGATGCAAGTAGTATCCCGTCTTTGGTAGTGGTGTGATGCGTGCATCGTCTCTGGTAGTGGTGTGATATGTACTCCGTCTTTTGTAGTGGTGTGATGTGTACATCATCTCTGGTGGTGTGATGCGTGAATCGTCTTTGGTAGTGGTGTGATGTGCAGATAGTCTTTTGTGGCGGTGTGATGTGCACACCATCTTTGGTAGTGATGTAATGTGTATATGGTCTTTTATGGTGGTGTGATGTGCACTTCATCTTGTGTAGTGGTGTGATGTGTACGTCGGCTTTGATAGTGGTGTGATGTGCACATCGGCCTCAATAGTGGTGTGATGTGTACACCGTCTTTGATAGTGGTGTGATGTGTACATCGTCTTTGGTGGTGGTGTGATGTCTACATCATCTTTCATAGTGTCGCTCAGTGCTTTAAGGATTTGTGCTTCTCTCCAGCTCTATGGCCAATAGAGTGATCATACAACCGTTGGGTAAGTAACCGTTGGGTAAGGCCATTAAGCCCAATTGCTCCTGAGTTGCTGCCTGCTGGCTGACACCCCACCCTCACCAAAAGTTGTGTCTTTCATGAAGTTGAGGTGAGGAGGAACGTCAGAATGCTCTCAGAAAGTGACTTCAGTTGGTAGAAAATGTATTATGCCTGTGTAATTACACCTTATGAAGTATGTAAACAGAAAAAGGGTTTCACATTTTATTGCCCCCGCTCTTATCCTGTAATTCAATTTTAAATGCCATTTTCTAGATATATGCAGGGCATGCTAATGAAGCTACAAGGAGAATTGTCATTACAGTACTCCAATCAGCAGTCAGTGTTTTGTTCACATGACAAAGGATATCTTCCTAGTGTTGGATCCAAAGCACTGATAACATTAGCATATTAGCTGTGGACAATCTTGGCAATGGTTGAATTAATAAGAAAGAACAGATTTGCTTCCTCTTTGTAATATGGGGAAATTTGTAGAATGATTGATGATGAATTTCCTAAGGCGAAAAAAAGGAAAGTGTGGTGATTCATTTTTGAAAAACATCTCGAGATGAGAACCTGGAATGATGATTATGTTAGAGGGTGGGAACAGGAAAAACCGCCAGAGGCATAATCATCACTTTTATGTGTCTATTTCCCTCTTTCCCTCAGTAACTGCACTCCACAACCAGCCTGGAATGATTTCCCTGTGGTATAGAAGATATTAAGGATTCTTTTTCCTATTTTAATACTGCTGAGCTCTTCTCAGTACGTTGTCGCATTGGGCCAGCCTGTGTTGTTCATGCTTCACCTGCTTTTGGTGGAAGGAGTGGGGTGCAGCAGCCTTGGGTGACATTATTGCAGATTATCACACCGCCCCTGTAAACACATTAGAACTCACCAGGCAGTAGCTGATTGGCCAGGTAGGCTGTCATGTGGGAATTGTCCTGCAGGCAAAGTATTTTCCCCCTGCCTTCTGGGAATTGGTTCAATTAGCCAGGGGCTTCTATATTATCCACCTGCTAGCTCTGAATACTATTCAGAAGTACACCTGTCGAGAAATACAGTTAAACAAAACTGAACATAGAAACTTGAAGGTAAAATGTCAAATAGAGTTAATGAAATGTTTATGTGTGAGCAACGATTAGCTGCCCTTTGTTGGTTCCAACAGTTATTGAATCTGAATGTTTTCCTTACAGTGAATTGTTGAATTTCACTGTACATATTATATTTGGTAGAAGTGGCTGGGGAGATGGAGGTCTGGGTATCTCTCCTGAAGTTGTATTTATCCCAACATTTCTTGCACTGACATGCACTCCTGCATTTTCTTGTATATTTATCAACCACACATGTAAAACCCATGCAACATAGAGGAGAACATGCAGCACACACACAGATATGTATTCATTTTGTGGAGACAGTCAATTCATTTCTATAGGCAAAACCCTTATCCCAATAATGACAACCTTACCCCCCACCCAGCCCCAACCTTAATCATAAATAACCAAACAAAGTACAAGTCTTTTGGCATTTTTAGTTTTTTGATTGCAGTCACAGATTTTTATAATTTTTTTTTTCCGAAAAATGGTCCCCACAACAGGTTTTTATCACATTGTGAGGACATTTGGTCCCCACAATGTAATGTATATCTGACACACACACACACACATTTACTGACCTTGAATATGAACAGATTATCAAAACTATGGTACAATAAGGAGCAAAATCTTAGGTTTAGGATATTGATTTTCATCAAAACTCATCATATTCCTGTCTTTAAACATTTTTCCCCTCCATACCTCATCTACACTGCATGCCAAGTTATTATGCAACAGTATTTTTATGATAAGTTTCATCAGTGAGGCAAACATTGAAATTGTTTCAATCAGAACATATATCAGAGGTAATTTGTAGAAAGATCTTTGTCATATCTATTTAATACATAGAAATCACAAAAGGCAGTATTTGAAGCGTGCCCCTGCATTTTGTAGCTAGAAGGTACATACAGTACAAAAGAATAGTCATTTAAATTCCCTTACCAAAAAAATTATATGGAACTGGAACCTGTTTTTCCCCCTAGAGCTTAGATCTATGATTTATTGTGTATTTGGAGATGTAACCACCCAGCTTGTCAGCCATGCTTTCGGTGAATTTCAGACATTTCAAACCTTTTTGTAGCATCATGCAATGTACTGTTTAGTGCAGGTTCTGTGTCTTAGAGCAGACCAAACATTCTGAATGCAGTTGATATCTGGTGAACTAGCTGGTCACTCTACAATGCTATTGTCTTTGAACCATTTGACTCTACTGTACTTCAAGGGTTTTTGAAGTTTCTGATGGTGCGTTGTCTTGCATAAATATCTCCTTTTTTCTGAGTAGAGGTGGTTGGTTTATTGATCAGAGGAGGATGGTTTCTCCAGAAAATTGCAGTATCCTTGTGAGAACATTTCAATCCCCTCAGAAAGTTGACGAAGGCCTATAATTCCTGCCCATATCATGATGCTTCCACCATCCTGCCGCTTTAGTGAGACAGGAACTCCAGTATCTAATTGTAATG
>JAODLD010000113.1:5551305-5562842 GCA_026781065.1 Mormyrops boulengeri
GAAAAACTCAGACCTGTGTGTTTCTGCTGGTAATGTGATGCTGATAGATTATTATTATTATTATTATTATTATTATTCAACCAGAAGCATTTCTTCCAATTTTTTTTCACTCGTTCTTTTCCACCCCCTAATCAAATGTTGCCCTAGGCAATCGCCTGTGGGGGGAGCAGTCCAGTTTTTAATCGATCTCAGTCCATATTGACTATACCTGTGGCCCAGAGTGACTGGGGTTCTGACCCAGGAAAGTTGTGATGTGGCAGTGCAATGACGTTCGGTGGGGGGCACCGAGGGACTGATCGTGTCCTCTGTCGCCTCCCCCCCCACCTCCTCCCGCCAGCTGCTTTCCCAGGCCGTGCTCTTCATGTGCATGAACACGGCAGGTGTGTTCATCAGCTACCTGTCGGACCGCGCTCAACGCCAGGCCTTCCTGGAGACGAGGAGGTGCATCGAGGCCCGACTCCGTCTGGAGACCGAGAACCAGAGACAGGTGATGTTGCAGCTCTGCCGGGGGGGGGGGATGTCTTAATTGAGCTCCTTTGCTTGTGCCCTGAAAGTGCTGTGAGATAGAAGGTGGCCATATTATAAGATACAGTTATAAGATACAGTTACAATACAAAGTAGAAGCATCCAGTGATGTTTTGGTTCTGACATTTTGACTGTCTGCAGCAGCATATATATTCCAGTGGCAGACAGACTGGTTAATGGAGGGGGTGTCTACCTGCCACGATGATGTGTCTCTCAGCTTTAAACAGAGATGCATTGCGGGTGGGAACACACTGAAAGTTGGAAAGATCCATAGCTAATGTGAGCGAATGATCTTCTCTCCTAATCGGTGGGGGGGGGATGGGGGGATCTGGCAAATAGTCGTGCCCCCCCCGTTGGTGAGTGACGCTTCCTGCTCCACCAAACACGAGCCGCCACACGGGAGCAGAGTCACCGCAGTGACTTTCAAGGAGTCGCGTCGACTGAACGGAGGCGACTTTCATACTCCAAACAAGTTCGAACAGGGTACAGCCCCAAACATGTGGAAAACGCAATAATAATGACTGAGCCGTCTTAGTCAGTCAGGAGCATCACTTATTATGACATGCAATCAAGCCCTATTTGCCAACTGTAACCATGTAGGTGGGAGTTTGATATTGAGGGGGGGAGGCCACCACTTAAATTAAAAAACAAAGGTCATATTACTGGGGGTCGGATGAATGAATCCAAATCAAATATTGAGCTATATTGTAATAATTTAGTTTTGAAATCTCCCATTATGCTGTCAATAGTCAGCTATTTATCCAGTGCATTTGGGAGTTTAATGGGCTTGATTTTGTCTAGGAATCAGACATTCAGCATGTGAATAATAATAATAAGTGAAGGCCCTCAGATTTAGCAACACATACTGTCACCACTGTATATTCTCACAGCGTAAAACACATTAACCCTGTGAACAGCAGGCTAACAGTGTCAGTCACAGAAGCGGGACGAGCAGCTGTCAGCGGCTGACCTGGAGTCAGCCGCTGACCTGGAGTCAGCCGCGGTGCTGATTTATAAGCGATGGCTTGGACTCGACTCAGGCGTGAGGCAGCCCCAGGGAAGGGGCCCGCCGGGTCACATGGACCCCAGCTCAACACCTTGTGACTTACTGCTCGCCAGAAGCATCCACAGACGCTGTTTTTGTAGGAAAGCCAGGCCTCTCCAGGAACGAGGCAACCCTCCAAACACAATGCAGCTTTGCAAACATCTGGGGCTCCGCCTTAAATCCCAGAAGTCATTACACACACTTTATAACCCCTCGTGGCGACACGCGCTGTTGCAACTGGACGTCTTTGTATTGAAATGGAAAAGGGGAGACAGGGACGTCCTGATTCTGCCAAGTTTGACGTGTCCCCGGGTCAACAAGGGGGGTGCTTGTGGCTCACTTCTTTAACCAATCAGTCTTCATTGCATGACATCATCACATTGGTCACTTTTTCTCATTTTCAACTCAAGGCTTTCAAAACGCTGGTTTTTAATTAATGCAGTGATGTCATGCGATGAATTTGTTGATTGATTAAAGAACTGAAATGCAAGCCCCTCCCTTTTGATCAAGGGACACACTGAACTTCAAAATCAGGACATGCGGGGAGAATGGGGGTCCGACCTGGCCATTAAACACATACCCTGTTCTGTAATTGCTGTCCGGCGTGGGAGCATGAGGTGTGATTTCACTTACCCCCAAGGCTTCATCCCACTCTCACCCTCCTTCTAGCACTCTCAGAGTGAGAGTTCGCAGGGGAAACTCACAAAACACCGTCCTGTCTCGTGGTTTTACAGCGAGTCAAATGAGGTCGACATGGACCGTTGTTGTTTGGGCGGAGGCCAGGCCTTCCTCTCAGCCTCTGTCCTGGGAATAATAATAAAAAAAACAGGATGACTACGATAATGCTTGCCTGGCAGAGCGTGTATCTATTTTTAGCAAGCTTGTTGCGGTGAGATAAATTCAGAGTGAATAGTGAAGAAAGCATTAAAGGTATGAAACAGGTATGAAGTTATATGCATCAGATCAGCCCTGAGTTAAAAATAGATTAGCCTATTATTAGATTAACAAATATTCTCATCCAGTCAGTTGAAGTAACCTTTCTCCATCTGGAGGTGGTGGTGAGCACTACCATGTTTTCTGTTATTTACCTCCAGCGATGTGTCGATAATTGCCGTGTGCAGATGCTAAGATCTTTCTGGAATCCTCCACCTGTAGGAGAGGCTGGTGCTCTCGGTCTTACCCCGGTTCGTGGTGCTGGAGATGATCAATGACATGACCAACGTGGAGGATGAGCACCTCCAACATCAGTTTCATAAAATCTACATCCACCGCTACGAGAACGTCAGGTGAGTGTCTCTGTTACTGGGTGCCTTTCGGAGTGTGTGTGATGTTTCATTCGGGCCAAGAGGACAGGGTCTCGGTCAGATCAGTCCAGACCAGATGGCCATCCCGATGTTAGTGCCACCTCTTGGCATGGCCTTACGTCTAAAACACCACACGTCAAACTCATCCCCACCACAAAAAGTTTCACAACTCTGAGGTGCAAATGTACTTTTTACAACCTTTAAAAACCCCACATCTCATGACACACTACTTCGATTTGCAGTCACATGACGCAAAGCGCAGTCTTTCTACACGTAAATAATTAATTGCATTTAAACATACGTACACATCCATATTTTCTACTTAAATGTATTTACCACAGACCACTTAAAATCCTTTGTGCGAGGAACAGTCGTGACTATGAACCGTGTCTCTTTCATTGTCGCGACGACACTGTTGTTCAGCATGAGGCAGTACTGTACACACCCGTGCGTTCTTGTAATTACGCTGACATGTAATGAGGTCATGTGACTCCTGCCGCCTTGCGTTACTCCTTATCACCGGCGTGCAGCTGCTCCAGGCGACCCTGCAATTAATGCGCCGTCTCCCTGCTTTATGCAGCATTCTCTTTGCAGACGTCAAAGGCTTCACCAACCTGTCAACCACCCTGTCAGCCCAGGAGCTGGTCAGGATGCTGAATGAGCTCTTTGCCAGGTTTGACCGACTCGCACATGTAAGTGGGGACCAGCATGCACACAGTACTGGGCCAGAATAAGCTGCCGGGGGAAATAATGTTTATATGATCTACAGACTGCTGTGATATTATATCAGTCAAAACCTCTCCCAAAATCACCCCAACATTTGCATGAACCATTCAGTGTATTTGTTGATTAGCAAACCAGGTTTGGTACTCAATACCTAATCAAATTATTTAACTAATGAAACTAATGAATGAAGTGAGCTGATGGCGAATTTTAACAAATACATGGAATGGCTGAGGTGCCCCTGAGGAGAGGTTTGGGAACTGAATGGTGTTCATCTAGCCATCCAAGAAAACATGGCACTTTTTAGAAAAGAGAAAAAAGTTCTTAGTAGATTTGATTTTGTTACGGTAGATATGCATATATTCTGATATTAAGTTTTTCTGAGAAAATGTGCACTTACTATCCAGATAAACAACTCTACACATTTTCTTTGATGGTTTAAGCCTTTTGATATCAGCTGATAATAATGCACAATAGCATATTTTAATTAATAAATTAATCTGTACCTCAGGGACGACACATACAGCAGTCCAATCACGAGAGTTGCTTCAATTCTTGAGTTACGAATTTCTGGTCAACCTCCAAAAATAAGGGCTTTATTCATGAAGCATATTTGCAAAGTGTCAATTAATTCCCGCCAGGTATTTGTTAATTACCTCCATTTTCCCTTCTCACGCAGCTTTAATTGTCCAGCACAGAAGCTACAATGCCTTTTCATAATAGGGACAGGCAGTCTACATAGATAATTACATACTGCATTGTTTACCTTTCCATAATAATGACAAATAATGGCAATAATGGAGTAAAAAAACAGTTATTTCTAATACTGCGGCAGTGAATATGAATAAATGCATGTAAGTGAGTGAAGGAGGACGTGAGGGAGATGCAGATGACTGGGGTCCCTCGAAGACCGAGGCTGCGGAAATGTAAAAATCCCAGGCTGGGGCTAACATAGGCTAACAGAACACAACAATACATACAAAACACCGGTGGGGTAAATCAGTGCATTTCATCGCAGTCACAAGGCCTCCCCTCCCAAGATGGCCGCTGCCTTTGTCACCCCACCCAAAATCCATTTTACTGGCAACTCCATCTTCTTCCTCTCTGCTGATCCTCTCACTTTTTCATAGATGCATTAAGGGCAGTAAATAGGCTTTGATGGCAAGCTTAGATTACAGCGCTGATTGACCACAGGAAAAGCCCAAGACGCCTAAGTGTGTACGGCCCCTTTTTTTCTCTATGAAGATACCGTTGTAGCCTTAAAATGATCACCCTGCTTTATTTGCTAGTGAAAACGCGAGTGAAACAGCCTTTTAGAAATACAGGAATGACCCCCCTGGAACCTGCACCCAAACAGTAAATTCATCACACAGCCACACAAACTGAGAGGCACAATAGCTCTGTCAAAATAATATCGTTTCCAGGAATATTTCCAGTTCTTGGACTAATGTCAGATTTTAAGCTCTCCTTGTTAATGAAAATAAGCATTGCATTGATGAAGAATCAGAATTTTGTTCACGTGATAAATCAAAGTGGAAAACAAAATAGAGTGTCCTCACAAGTTTGTGACATCATGGGATTTGTCGATGCCTGATTTTGTTGGAAGACCAGCACAAAATGACAAACTATGCATAAATGCTTTCAAGTGCATTAGCGAAAACTTGCAGGAATGGTTATTTATTAGGTTTATGAATGTACATTATGAGGAACTTTCTGTGTCATTTCTGACCTGAAGTTAGCGGCCATTTGATTGCGGCCTGATCTTAGCATGCCTGCTGGTTCACTTTAATTGCATTTATTATGATTTTATTCGTATATTCATTTGCCTGGTACACGCAGACACTTTTATGCAAAGCTTGGCCCATTTATAAACCTGGATTATTTTTAAAAAGCAGTACAGGAGAGGTGCTGGACACCGTTCCAGACGGTGATGTCAGAGTCTGTTCTGAGACTAGAATCTTCACTGGCTGCAGGGTCACATGCTTCAGTAATAGGCAAGCTGTTCTTTGTGCATGTAGGGCTGCCGATACAGGAAATGCATTCTCCTCGGTCACAGGAAATGCATCTTCTTTGGTTGCAAGAAATGCATCCCCTTTAAGTTGCCGTATGGATCAGATGGGTGTGAGTTGACTGCGCATCCCATTCTGGCACTAATGTGTTTGACACTCCCACCCCTCTCGATCTGCGCCCTCAGGAGCATCACTGCCTTCGGATCAAGATCCTGGGGGACTGCTACTATTGCGTGTCAGGCTTGCCGGAGCCACGTCAGGACCATGCGCACTGCTGCGTGGAGATGGGCCTGAGCATGATCAAAACCATCCGGTGCGTCATCCTGGACCAGTGGGCTCAGAAAGAGGGGCGGGGCATTTTCAGAGGGAAATCCAACTGCTCCAATTTGGCACTGCAGAAAAAGACATAGCTGCATGCTGCAGGGGCTCAATAAAGGACACCTCCAGTCCAGAAGGTTGCAATTTAGGCAAGATGACACTGTTGAAATGCATGTAAGCCGTAGCTGAGGCAGGGCATCACCTGAGAACCTGCCTCTGCCTCTGGAAGGTCTGAGACTGGCTTTGAAATTCAATCAATTTGTGCCAATAGCTACAAATCCGACGCAGCAAAAAAGTGCTTGTGCATCCAGCTCCGATTACATCCGGCCAGCAAAGTCTACAGTGAAGTGTCCATTAGCCACAGAAGGCAGCAGCTAAGAGCTGCATATGATCGACCACTCGCGTTGCATTCTGCCGACCTGCCGCTAGCAACGGTGCTCGGTGCCACCACTGAACACGCTGCGCCATTCCCGTAAGACGCCCGAGGCCTGTGCAGAACCCATGCTGCCCATCGCCACCCGCTCAGCAAGCATCTTCTACACAAAACACATTTCAGAATGCATATGGCAGTCCAAACACAAAAGCCTGAATGATTACTGCTGAACTGCAGCTTATATGAATATGACATTTAGTTGCTAATGATGCACATCTTACGAGTGAAAAATCACATTGCCATATTGTTCCTTAACAGAAAAACAAATAGATGTTTGTAGAAAATTATATTGGTGCATGAAAATTCTACAACTCTATCGCGATTCCTCAGTTCAGATTCCGGTTCCAGTTTCAGTTTCAGTGCTCCGTCCCTAGCACTCACTTCCTCTCTCGCGACTGTAGGTACGTGAGGTCGCGGACGAAGCACGACATCGACATGCGGATCGGGATTCACTCCGGCTCCGTCCTGTGCGGGGTGCTGGGCCTCCGCAAGTGGCAGTTCGACGTCTGGTCCTGGGACGTCGACATCGCCAACAAGCTGGAGTCAGGCGGGATACCAGGGTGGGTCTCCTGAGCGTATCGACACAGTGGGCTGCGCTCCCGTGGCTCAGCAAGTAGCCCCCCTGTGCTAATAACATAAACGATGTGGGTTCAAATCCCTGTGAGTCCCCATAAAAAAGAGTCCACAACCCTTTCGTCTCCTGTCAATTGCTTTGGATGGAAGCCTGAGATTGATGAATTAAAAGGGCGTTCGTGATAATTCCTTTAAAGACTCTCTTGATAAGATTTAGTAGCATATTAAAAAATAAACTCCACTATTTCCGATTAACTTGTTTCATTACAATTTATCGCTGTTTTATCTTATGGGTGGAGAACCGCTTGCTACTTTTTTTTCTATTTTTATATCCATCTCCCTCTGAAAATAGTCCTTTAATGGTCTCTTAAATAGATGGCGTCATAACCCTTAGTAACCTCATCCTACAAAAACACCCCCCCCCCCCCCCGCACTTGTAAGTGAATCACTGTGTGTCAGGGGGGACGGCAATGACTGGCCCTTGGTTATCACTCACAAACAAGCTTTAATTACTGTTATTATGGGTGTGATTTCCCCACGGGGCCTCACTTTCCCCGCACTGAATCCCACAATGCACTGCATGCCAGATGGGCCACACGCTTCCCTGGGGTCAATAACGACACCACAAACATCTGCATGTGTCTAAGAGTCCGCCAGCCATGATTCTTGAATAAACCACAGAATCTGCCGGTTCCCAGTCGCGGAGCAAAGTGACTTCAGACCCCGTGAGGTAATCTCCTGGTCGGCACGCCAAGCGCTAAGCCTGGAACGGGAGACCCGCTGCGGAAAACAATTAGTAAAAGGTTAGATGATTCGTTGAACACAACCTTTCTTACTGATGAAATCCACGCGCCGGAGGCCGACCAACATAAGCAGGCTTTTAAAAAACACTTTTACCCCAATTAGTTTCAAATGACAATGGATACTATCCGTTTTACCTACACAAGTCATTTGCTCTTTTTCCGTCCTTGAGTTAAATTAAAGTGAATGTGATGGTTCATTTTTTAAAGTGAATGAATCTCCTGGACCCATTTTTCAGCAATCCTAAGTGAATTAAGTGAATCAAATTGAACTTATTGTAGTGGGATTTCAGTAAATTTTAGTCCTCTGTTGTGATCCAAGAATAAAGGGTGATGTATATTCAAGCTCTAAAGACAAGTTTTAGAATTTTGTCTTTCTGTACAGGACTACGAATTTTAATGGATAATGACCGGTTTGGGGATGTTTCCTACACACTGGTTAAATGTGTTTGCATGTAATATGACCTGGGGAATCTACAGATCTTGACAGGCAGAAATTGGCCCCCAAAATGGCAGTAATATACCACAGAAGCTCATTTGGATACATGTAGAAAGCAGTTCAATTTGGTGTCACACCAATGATGTCAGCGACCCGATGTTAATGCTTGCTGACGGCTTAACCGGGCTCAGTTTAACCAGACTTACAGCTACAGCTAACCAGAAGTCATTCAGTTAAATCATGGCTATTCAGCTAAAAGGCTTGATCACGCCAACTAAAACCCCATGAAATACATCATCACGACTGTTTTCAAGTTGCTTTGTTGGATGCTGTTGCGTAGCTCCTGCTCCAGTACTGCTTACACTGGAAGCTCAGCCTAGCTGCACTTACGAAGCATTGACTCCTCAATAGCCGTAAGTTTGTAATGTGCTATTTGCCTCACTTGTACCTCACTTTGGACAAAAGCTTCTACTAAATAAAATAAATGTCAAAAATATTCAGGCTGCATTGATGGTCGCATGGCCCTCGAACATCGCTGTTGGCGATGTGTTGGTTATCAGGCCTGTCCGTCACTCAGCACATTTGCGACGTATTTTGGGTATTTTTTGCGACCTGAAATCTTTCCCTCTCCCAGGAGGATCCACATTTCCAAGGCGGCCCTGGACTGCCTGAACGGCGACTACGAGGTGGAGGAAGGTCACGGCAAAGAGCGCAACGAATTCCTGCGGCGCCACAACATCGAGACGTACCTGATCAAGCAGCCCGAGGAAAGCCTGCTGTCGCTGCCCGAGGACATCATGAAGGAGTCGGCCAGTGCCAGCGGCCGCAGAAGCAGCAGCGCCACCTTCACCGAGGGCTCCTGGAGCCCCGAGCTGCCCTTCGACAACATCGTGGGCAAGCAGAACGTAAGCGTTGCCCGGAGCTGCCGCCCCCAGCACCGCCCCCCTGCCGCCGCGCGGAGCATGTATGAGCATGTATGAAAGGCCCCGTGGAAGGCTGCCCCCTACTGCTCACCTCACTGCCATCTTCCCTTACTTTTCTTATTGTCATTTTGGTCCATCCGCATTTCTGTTGACCGCTACTCATTGTGAGATATTTGTTATTAAGCCCAAGGGGAAATTCTTTTGCATACAACAATGACTTACATAAAGGGCACAGATACAAAAGCATGTACAACATGCGTTTTATATAAACAAAATACAAAGGCTGTACATATAACACAAACAATATTGTTTAGAAAACAAATAAATGTAAATAAGTTAACGGGCAGTGCATATGCAACTTGCATAATGAAAGTCCAGTGCTATCTATTAATTCCAGATTTGATAGTGGAAAATGTGGATTTTGCATGACGAAGGAGTCCGTATTGGCCGGTCAGGTTGGCTGCTTACCTTGCTTGCTTCCTACACGAGAATCCAGCTTGTTTTAGGAGGGCCTGGGTTTATGGCTTAAAGTCAGGTCATCAAAAGGTGTTTCGGGACTGGTGTCAAGAGCCTGTACGTGTCAGAATTTCGGAACACCAGACTTTATTTTACATGCTGTATGTTTTGCAGTAGCTAGATTAAGGATAAGATCATGTCCCCTGGGAAAGAACACTAGCAACAACTGCTTTAAAAAAATGGAAAAGGCAGCTACCCTTCACTGCAGAACCTCAGGCCATATGCCACCCTCGATGACTAAGTTAAAGTGATTCCTCGTGCCATTTGCCTTGCTTCAGGCTAACCATCTGCTCGAGCCCAGCGTAAGCATTAAATGTTTTGGCTTCATTACTGTAAACCACCCCACGCATTCCAGTGAGAGAAGAGAATCATTTCTTATTTCAGCCCTTAAACTATGCAGTGTCAAGCCATCGCTTGGCATTAGATATGTCAGTAACACCCCATAGTCTGGAACCTTTCATTTTTGGGCATTGCATTCCTGGGACATGCTTTAGTGTAGCGCACACCTTGCCATGTATCATTTTGCCTGCTTATTGGTTGAGACAGTTTCCAAACTGGCTTCAGAATAGAAGAATTCTGATTGACCTCCGGCAATATGTAGTACTAATGATCTGTTTTGTTGAAATTTTGTTGTATTTGGAGACTTAAGGAAATCAGGATGAATAAGCTAATGGACAGATAATGCCACAAGTAATGGAAGGACTAATTAAATATGGGGCCTCTGCAATACATGAACAGTAGGCCAATGTTACTTTGTTTAATGACTAAAGCAGATTCAATCCTTAATAGCCTAAAATGTTGATTACTGCTTGATTCACTCTCAAATGATGGAATTGTAAGGACTAACCTGCAGTCACCATGTTGTTTTATATCTGTGTCCTCTCTCATGGGAGCTTGCCAGGACTATAATTAAAAATGCTCAGTCATATAAACCCCCCCGTGATCACGGCAAATTTAAACGAGCCTTTCAAGCTACTGCTGTGGAATGGGACCCTGGAGGGTGATCGCGCCGCTGTCCTGCCCCCGAGCTCTGCTCAAATCTTGAAAGAAAAGAGCAGAAGGTGCATCGTGTCCTTGCCTTTGTACTTTTGATTATCTGATGCTTGGATGGTCTGAAACGGTTTGGCAGATGATGCCAGATTTGGTCCCTCTGCGCTTGGCTCTCCGATGTTGTATATACTCAGATCGTGATTTGAGCTGTGATTTCAAATTCGTAGGACATAAGAACACGTGCGGAGGGGAGGGGGACCTTTCTCATTTGGATGCTAAAACTTTACTCTGGTAGTGAGCTCATCACACTACTAGTACTAGCTTATTTCTCGTTTTTTTTTTTTCTGATATAAACAAGTCCTAAACCATTTTCCATTTGTGACCTTTCCATGACCGTGTTGAATTGTATTATTTTACTGAACATCTTAATATCGCGAAATTATAAATAAATGCCTTGGCTTTTAACATCAATTACCGTTTTTCATTTCTTTCCAAAGTACGGCATTGAAGAAACAGTGAGGAGCATAGAGGGATTCGTGTGGAAATGGTAGCAATCCTTCCAAGGCCTGGTGATATTTGCACACCTTGTTTACTCTGCTTCAAGCAATGTGGTTTCAAAGACCAAGCAGATGTTCAAATCACCATTGTGGACAGCGATGACACCCCTGTTCCTTGTTCCCTGCCAGCAGAACCTACACGTGTCTCAGGGAGCCGATGCCCTTTGGGTCTTCTTGCAGATCCAGCAGCCAGCTTTCGGGGGCCTGGTTCTCAGCACTTCCAGCATCATTAGTGGCCTTCCTTAGCTCTTTATCTCTATCAAGCCTCATGCTTCTAAAAAGTCTTTCATGCCACCTGCCCGTTCGGAGGATTTTCACTTCAAAGCGGGGCCCCCCCCCCCCCCCCCCCCCCCGGCGGCGCCACCCCCGCCGGGAGGGCCGC
>JAODLD010000113.1:5581146-5610444 GCA_026781065.1 Mormyrops boulengeri
CCCCTTTCTCCCCCCCCCCCCTCCCCCCCCCCCCGGGTGCCCCCCGGGGGGGGGGGGGGGGGCCGCGCCCCGGCCTATAAGGCTAAATGCATACCTGCCCCTGTTATCTGAACGATTGCGTGTGCCCCGCTTTTGAGGTTATCAATGGCCGTCACACACATTTTACCAAACTTCCCCCCCCTCCCCCCCATTCAGCTAAATTTACTGGTCGCCAACAATCATGTTAAATTTACCGAGGGGACCCCCCGCCCGGTTGAGCACTTGCACCTTGAAAAGTCTCTGCACAGCTTTGTTTAATGATTATGTGTAAGTGAAGTACTTGGCAAATAAAGCTGATTTGCCTGTTGAATTCAATCATGATGTAACTACACTTGATGGAACGTGCAACAGTAACAAACAACAGGCTGCCACGATTTGGTACTACGGCAGATGAACACTGAAGCCTGCTTTTCAGAAAATTGTTTCCCATTAATATGTGCTGCTTAATAAGCTTAGAACAACATAATCTTTACTTCTCGTGGTCAAGTCCAAACCCAAGTCCTGACTGTGTGGTACCTAAGGCCAAATTCACATTGCAGATATGTCAAGTTCGAGTCAAGGTTACAGAAATCAAGTCAAATTAAATCAGACTCAAGCCCTGAACTAGAGTCTCTGCCGTGGCTCCATGTGTGTTTGCATGTTCTCTCTGTGTTATCGTAAGGTTTCCTCCAAGTACTCTGGTTTCCCCCCACAGTCCAAAAACAGTTAATTGGAGTTACCAAATAGCCCATATGTGCGAGTGAATGGTGTGTGAATGTGCCCTGTGTTGGGTCGGTGCCCCTTCCTGGGTCGTGTCCATAGTGTCTGCGATAGGCTCTGTGGCCCCCATGACCCTAAATAGGACAAGCGGGTACAGAAAATTCATTGTAAATTATTGGAACGATGATGTATTCCTTAATAATTGCTAGTAGTTAATTACCTGCACAGTCATGAAAGATTTCCCCTCTTAATTAATTAATAAAACCTGGATAATCCCAAATGTGCCCAAATCATTTAATCCAAAAACTCATAAGAGATTCCAAAAGAGTATTTTTAGTAAAAGTCCTCTGGCTCTTTGACGTACTACAACAGTCAGTGAATATGTTCATAACAATAGGTAGGAAAGATTTCTTACATTAATGATGGCCCATAGGTTTATTTTTTCAAGCCAATGAAATCAGATGAGGTCCCATAACTACTAACATACAGCTGCGGAAAAAAATAAGAGACCACTCTATATTTTCAAACAAATCTGCTTTTTTAAATCCTGCTTTTTTAATCGTGGTTCTGCTGGCAGAAGGATACACTGAGCAGCAGGTTGCTTCCAGGTTCAAAATTTCTAAGACAGCAGTACACAAGAATAAGGTGAAGCAGGAGACACTGGGAACGACCAGAAACCAGCCAGATAAAGGGTGGAAGCAACTTTGTAATGCCAGAGATGACTGTCAGTTTATCCAACCGTGCCTGATTGGGCCGTATTGGAGGATGATATTAAATGACCTTCAAAAGGAATGGGAAACATTAACTGCAGGTGTGAAGTGCACTGCTAGGACAGTTCGTAACAGGCTCCTACTGCAGAAGCAGGACTGAAGACCCATAAAGCAAGGAAGAAGCTCTTCATCAGTGAGAAGCAGGGAAGAACCAGGCTATGGTTTGCAAAAAATAATAATAATAAATGTATATTATTCACAGACACACACCCATAAATTGAGAAATGAGTGAAACAAAAAATTGTGCTGTGGTCTCTTAATTTTTTCCGTGGTTGTATTTGTGTGAATTTTTTTGGCCACTTGTCTGCATCACTAATTACTGAGAGACCTGTGATTGACAAGAAAATGGTGACATGGCTCTGTTGTTATTTGTAATGTTTAGATCACAGATGTAATTGCTCTTGAAACCACTTCGGAACTTGTCAAAAGCGCACCTGAATTTAAAGCACCACGATTAGGCTATTTTTCATAATTTATTATTTATATTCTCATTTCAGAAATAAAGGAAAAATCTGTTAAATTTTCTTTTCATATACCAAGACTCGGTGTAATTCCATCATAAATAAACCTGAATAAAATTTTACATCAAACAATTTGTGTTTATTTGTTTGTTTGCTTATTTATTTATTTATTTGCTTGTTTGTTCGTTTATGTGTTCAGAGATTCCATTAACTGCAATCGCTAATTGAAGGATTGAGTGTTAATGGGTCCCCTTTGTTAGCATTGTCAGTGAAACACAAGTGTCTGATTATCTGTCGTTGATGCACGGCATCAAGGCACCGTTCTTTCTGTTAGCATGATAAATAAAAACTTTATAAATGATGTGCACAGTCAATGCAGTACAAATGTTGTGTGCTGCTGCTCCAGGGTATTTATTTACTGCACACCCATCACCTGTAAAATACAAATCAAGTATGTTGTGTCCCTATATTCCATTAAAATTTGGTATAACATTCACTACTCTCTGGTGTCTTCGTTTAATGATTTTAAACTTTAGTAATTAGGTCTTAGGCGCTAGCATTTTTTTTTACCAGTGACTGACCAGTGATTTTTGTTTGCTTTTGCTTACATAATTTATACTGCTGGATATTTTCAAAGTTTATTTTTTTATTCCTGACCAGTTTTAGCAATAACGAGGAGATTGACGGGTCTTGACGTGTCGACTGGGGGGGTGAGGGTTGAGGGGGCCCACTTGTCTGAATGAGGTCCCTTGTGGCACCGACTTTGTCTTGGTACCTTGGTCCAGAATATTTTACCAAGGTCTTTTTGGAAACTGACACCTGACAGGTTACTGCCCCTAAGCACCATGGCCACGGGGGGCTTAAATGTCCACACCTTTTTAAAAACATTGCAATACCGTGGCTGATGTCAGGCACTGTACAGGGACTAGCAGACAAAAAAGGTCTGAGGAAGTGAGGAATATGACAAAACAAATGCTGATATTTCTGAACATCTTGATCATCAGCATGTTCATCTAGCAGTAACAGGTGTGGCTGCCTTTTTTCCCCTGGAATGACTCACCAGTATGGCATGGATATGCCTAAAAATATTGCATTTTTTACTTCAATGAGGTCGTTAGGGTTCCGAAGACCCTGCAGCTGAAATGAATCCATGTAAAAACAAGTTATGCACACAAGTGGTGTGGTGGTGTGGTGGTGTGGGCAGCAGTGCAGGCTTAATTAACGTGACCACCAGCTCGGGTGGGGGGGGGACACACCGCGTAAACATGGTTAGCTAGAGAGCTGTCTGGGCTGGGAATGAACTGCTTCAAGATTGGCAGGGCTACTTAAAGGGTTTCTTCAAACATAAGCAAAGAATAGAGAGTTTAGATATAGGTAAAAAATAAAAAAAACATAAGAGAGAAACTGGAGTGCAAAAGAAGCAGGAGAATGACAGGTGGGGAAGTAAAGGCGAGGTAGAATGGCGGCATTACTCTGCCTACGGTTCCTTTAGGGGCAAAAGCTGTAGCTTTGTACCACAAGCTAACGTCTCAAGCTAATGCAGAGAGTAGGCCAAGGGCTCCAGGGGCCCTGACGTTTTTGGTCAGATTTACCAATATATACCAATATTATGTGAGTACTGTGTGTTTAGAGTGGGGGGGTTGTCACTGATTCATTCCTTATCATGACTGAAAGACAACCTGCGCCCTTGGTCCCCACCTCACCATGACCCCTGCACTGAATAAGCGATCAAGGAAAATGGATGGCCTAAACTTAGTTACTCCTCTAGGGGGAGCAAAAGGACGACCAGCTGCGTGAAAATAATTATACGTCACACATAACTAACTAATTAAACTTTCTATTCTAGAGAATGACAGAATGAGTCATCATTGCCGTGTGTTGTGCGTGCGTGCGTGCCTACAGTCAAAATCAAACATCTAGACGTGCACATTGAGTTTGATATCATTAAAAATGTCCAATTCCACAGCCATGGATTGCATGAGAATTCCATAGACACAACGAGAGGTATTGAATGGCGCTATCGAGTCGCTTTTCGTGATATATTCATGTGCCCACTGACACCTTTCAAGTATATCAGTAGGCCTATATTTAGACGTTTATGTGGCGGTAAAATCAACTTTGCATTTACAGTGAAAATGTTGCTTTAACGTCACCCTCTAATATGCTATAGGAAATAGTTACTTTGTCGAGAATTTTCAAAAAAAGAAAAAAATATTAGCATTAAGTTTAATGATAAATCAGGATTAGTTTCCCAATAACCGTCAAATCCCACGCTTATTTGTGTGGATTTTGTTTTTAATCATCCCTGAGTTAATAATGTAGTTTTTCTGTTGATCGGACTCAACCAAAATTAAAAGCCACTCAAAAAATGTTCGTTACAACTTGGACATATAACTTAATTGCATTTATTTTTAAGAAACAAGCATGACTGGCAATATTAAATAATATTTTTGCTTACATGAACGGTTTCATTTACAGACACGAAAAAGGTGTCACATTGTAGTCCTTACAGAATACGCTAAAGCAGGACTGGCACAAGCAGATTTGACTAGGTTATACTGTTAGGTGTCCAGCATGGACCTCATGGTGACTTGATGTTGTAAGCAAAATACACAAATACAATTCAACCAACAATACTGAGAAATCCACTGCACCTGCAGAAGTTCGGGTAACAATCTATAGGTCAAAGCCATCATACGAGCTGGGCTCCTCTTCTGAACGGGCTGATATTTTGAAATGACGCCTAAGAAAGCCTCCGTACCTTTTCTGGTTTTCCCACTTCAGTTTTGGTCGGATCCTGCGCATGAAACCTCCGTACCTCTTTTGTAACCCTTCTTGGTCATTTTCTGCTCCAGACTCGCTTCGTTTGGGGACTAATTTCCTTAAAAATCCCCCGTATCGCTTAACCTCATCGATAGGCGTGTCGTCGCTGTTGACCTCGGTATCGTTTTCTACGGTTGAATCTCCACGTTGGATATCCTGGGAAAGTTCCGGGACATCTCTTTCCCCAAATTTTCGTGACAGACTTGAGTATTTCTTGGCGAGTAAGCCCTTGAATTGAGCATTTTCACCTGATGGATAATTGAATATCTTGTTTTTATCAATTCTTTTGATGAATCCACCATATCGCTTCACGAGGTTGCCGACTGACGACTCCAATCCTTTCTCTACGCTGTTCGGCGCTTTTTCTTCATCGTTACCGAACCAATTATAACCATCAGCATATAACTGCAGAGATTTCTCGCATTTGTCTAATTCTACGGTGGATGAAAAAACACCTTCACACTCTAAAGTGCAAGTCTGAAAAAAGAATATATGACAGCATCACAAGTAAAGTTGTGCTTCGGTTTTGCAATAGAAATACCATGTCTTAAAATATTTTAATAAAAAAATTATTAAAGTTATCAATCTTGGTAATACTAAATGAAATAAGTAGCAATACACATCCGGTAAGTACAAATCTACTATTCTAGATAAACGACTGTCATGTATTATAATGTTTAATTACAATTAAATTCTAGCACCTGAAAAACACGTTCTAGTGCAAATTAGCGCTTTGAACGCATTCGTTGATTTTCGAAGACTCGCTGTCGCTTTTGTGGCTAAAGGAAAAATATTATGGAACTAAAGTTGGAACTATAGCTACCCTTCAAAGTTAAAAGAACGGGTAGTGCTGTCCGTGGTGCTGAAAAGTGTAGCTTAAGTGTAATATCATTGTTACAGTAAGCGATTATTACAGTTTTTACAGTAGACGAGCCGCTATCTCACTGCTCGCATAAATGAATCTTACCATGCTGTTGACTGGAATATCTGCGTTTGAATTCTGTTGAGCGCAGATCACACACTGGGAAGAACAATCTCCTTGTGCTGAAGATGCCAAACTCAGTACCAGCACCAGGGCACACCACTCCATTCTCCGATAATATTCTTTTCCGGGGAGCTGAAATGAAATGAATTTCAAAAACAAAAAAACAAATACTATACTATACTATACTATTGCTGATACATGCGCTGCTTTTCTTCTTCTTCTAATTGTTTTTTTTTTTGACAAACCCTAGTTTTGACACATTAGTTCTTATATTTTTGTACTTTCATCTAGATAGCTTACTTATTTGTACCCGACCTGGATTTTTTTCTATAAATATATTTTGACGGTTACTTCATTTCTCATATAATTATTTGCGATAAATGTGCGTGCCTGAAGATGCCACAGAGCCAATTTAATTTACTTTAGGCGTTCATAAATCACGAAATCATTTAACTAGTCTGCTGCTTTATTTAACACCACAGAGATCACAGAGAACCGTAAAGCCGGCTGACGAAATAGAACTTCATTTTTAAAAAGTATTTATTTATATAAAAATAAGAGCAACAGCTAGGAACCACTATTAGTTGACTAAATATATAATTTTATAAACAACCCAACATTTTCCTTAAGAAAAAAAGTCAGTCTCAATCACCAAACAAACGTTACCTTAGTAAAATAACAAACTTGTATGCTGTCCAGCTGTTCAGAAATTCACTTCAGTTAATCGAATGCAAAATATTGGACGGTTTACTCTTCTTTGCCAAATAATGTTCCTCTGAGTATTTTTACTGAAGCTATCGAGAGCCCAAACTCCTGCTTTTTTGTGACCATACCCTCTCCACGGTCTTTTTATTGACGGAGACTTTGTCGTGTCAGTGAAGAACATCACCAGAGAACCTCCATTTAACCAATAGGAGGGGCAGGCTGAATGAATAATACGGTTTCCATTCGTTTCTCTTTCCTGACACACACACCCACACACCTAGCCTACGCGCACATGACTTAAACTCTTGTCCTTGACAATACAACATTTTGTACGACGAGCCCATTTATTAATGGAAAATTTACTGATTTTCATTGTTTTATGTATTTGCAAATCATTTCTCCAATGTAAATACACGCATAAATAAACAGGTAAAGAATGAATGGCAGGCAAAGAAAACATACAGGCAGCCGGCTGACTAAACGAAAACTCCAGCGCAACATCTCAAGGTTATCCTTCCGTGACGAACGACGTGAATTCTTACTCTCTATCAAATATAAGGTCACTTGATAATGAATATGGACACCCTGTGTAATAGAACAGAGACAAATGTATATTTTTGAGTGTAATGTTTAATATGGGTAATTGAAAATAAAATACCTATGGATTGAACATAGAATGTGGTTCTTATTTGGCTCTTGTGAAATGGACAGACACCCAAGTACCTATATTGTAACTATATCGTATTGTATAATATGTATTGTTTAATATTGTAACTTATTAAACTGCCATTAATCATACACTGAATACTTCCTTCAATAATTGCACAATTTCCATGTTAGCTTAGAGTTTATGTTTATAGTTTGTTAATATATGTTTATTCTCTGTGCCTATTTGTACTGTAAGAACTGGAGCCGCGTCGTCTCGTCTCCCTGTATACATGTATATAGCTGAGATGACAATAAAGTTCACTTTCACTTTGACTTGACTTTGATATGGCATTTATTGATCATGCTTAAGAGTATGCAGTCTTAGAGATACTTGGAGAAACAAGATTAATACAGTTAAGGCAGAACTACATTTTGCTGTACGTTAACAAAGATGTTGTATTTGTCTCGGATTTGGATCCTGGTAGAATGAATCAGTCACCGAATGCAATCGCTAGTCCAGCTGGAACCTTAAAACACAGCGCGCTGCCTACAATGGCAATATTAAAAGGCTGTGAATATCAGAACTTTATTGTTCTGGCCAAATCAAGGGATGCATTCTCCTGTATTCATTGAAGTCCAATCTAGCCAATGAACTGTTTCTTAGCAACTCCAAACACACATTCACATTGTGTCCTCTGATGTCAACTAAAAAAAAGTTTCTTCTTGCATCTCTGAGAGTATTCCCTGCATTTCCAGTATGAACATAAGCCAGCAATTTGCCGTTTACCTTTACTTTGGTATTTAGTTTCCTCTATAAGATGATTTCACTTTAAAGCTTTTTGAAGATGAAGTTCAAATTAAAGGCGAGTAAGAATGTGGCGCATGTTTGACTTCAGAGGATGACAGTGTGCCTCACAGCACACATGTGTGTCACCACGTCTAATTAGACACAGTGGGTGTTTTCAGCAACAGAACTAGCCAGATAGAAAAGGATAATGGTTGGATTCAGACGCTTTTAATGGGTGTAACATGCTTCGCAGATATGCAGAATGACACCAGGAGGACAGCAGACAGAAGTTAATGTGTCAGCCATATGCCGTTGATCCATTCTCTGTAATGTAGCAGCATTTTATGCATCCCTTGTGATTCTATGTGTGTGTGTGTGTGTGTGACTCTGTGCGATCATGAAGCAACCCTTAATGTGAAAATATTCCACTTCCAAGCAGTATTGATTCATATATTATTGCTCATACAGTATGCAAACAGGACAAAATTCCCAGATCACTTTTCTCAGTTTTCAGCAACGTTCCACACACATAGAGCATTAGTGTGTGACTCAGTGGGTCAGGCCTCTGTGTTTGCAATGAGAGGGTTGCTGGTTTGAATCCCGTCCTTGGCAAAACAGTCGCGTGTCTTTTGGGCCCTTGAGCAAGGCCCTTAACTCCCTGAAACGCTCCAGGGGTCCTGGATAAATAGCTAACCCTACGCTCAGACCCCAAGCTCCACTCTCATCTGTATATACTGCATGTATGTCTCAAAGGAGCACAAGAGGCAAAAAGAAACATTCCAGTGAACTTGAGCAAATAAAATACAGTTTTCTCATTACATCCTTTTCTTCATCTTATTCTGAACAGGGTCACTGCGGGCTTGGAGAATATCTCAGACAGTGTAATGTAGAATGCATGGGTTCATTCTGCATGGGGAAAAACACAACTGAATATGTTTTTAAGAAGAGAGATGACAGTGCAAATGGTGCGAAACACAAAAACAACACATGAAGGATGAAGACGGCACTGTCCTTCTGCTCTGTCTTGCCCAGCTGTGGTATGTATATGCAGGTTTTGCAATGCACTGATATACTTCACTGCTCACATTAAGATGGTTCACTTGACCATTCTTTAGGATGTGACACTGAACATCACACTGTCACCTAGGACAGGGATTTGATTTTCTGATGTCCCTTTGTTAGAGAGGAGCCAAGTCTGTTCACCAATGCTGTCTAATTAATGCAGTGAATCCATTCGATCAACACATTTCACTGCCTGTTGCTATTTACTGTCATCTGTATAAATTTATAAAAAACGAAGACAATAGCAAAACAATGTTATTTTCTATTGACACCCATATGCTCCTCCTAGATATTGCAAAAGAAATGGTTAATGGAGGGCGTGTTACCTTTACACCGATACAGACAGATGCACCACAAATCTTACAGAAGGTCAGCATTGTGGGTAAACATGAGTGCCTTTCTAACCGCAAGAGAAATCAATAACTGCAGTCTCCAAAAAAGAGGAGAACCAGGAGGGGAATACCAAGGTCCCCAAATCTAAAAGCCATTAGGGAGGACAATACTGAGGGAACTGGGAAATCTAATGAAATCCCACAGGACATGTGATGCAAATTAACTGCAGCAGAAGAACTGTGGATCATTTCTTGGGCTCATTTCCTGCTCCGAGATCCAGCACTCGGTTTCGCACTGTTTATACTGTCACCCATTCATTGATAAGCCTTTAGACGCTGTGAAGAACTTACAAGCATAGTCATTCGTGATAAGAAACCAGCATGTGGAATGAGCCTTTGAGCTGTCAGCCTGATGAATGAGGCAGGACACATGCTTCGTTGTAGGGCCAGGAAATGCAAGAGCATCAAAAAGAAATGAGTTATTGAGAAAACGTATGGAGTACAAAGTACTAATTTGTATTCATGGGGAAAAGTGTGTGCATATGGCAGATGCTATACTACAGTGAAAAGGTTTGTATGCCTACTGTTTTGACAATCTCTTACAAAGCCTTTTTTGAGACTATGAAACCTTTTCTTACAAATTAAATAATTACAGAATTTGCTGCAGATACTGCAGATGGCAAATACTGCATTTTGCATTTCCAGATTCATGTAATTGTGCTTATGAACAAGTATGTATCATTATCTAACTGCATATTTATTGCACCACCATACAAACACAATAATTAAACTTAAGTAAAAAAAATAAAATAAGTAATGGAAAATTAGATAAAACTTGGTGACATTTCTCTGTAATTAAAGATTACAGAAAAAATGCAAAGAATTACTACTTAAGATGTCACAGTGGCTCGCACGTTTGCCTCCAGGTTGTGGGTTCGAATCCCACCTCTGCCCTGTGTGTGTGGAGCTTGCATGTTCCTTGTGTGTCATGCAAGTTAACTCCTGCAGCCCAAAGACATGCAGTTACACCAAATGATGTCTCTAAATGTGCCTGTAGCTTCTGATTATGTTTGTATGCATGTGCCCTGCAATAGACTGGCATCCCAGCCAGGGTGTTCCCCTGCCTTCTGCTCCTTCCTCGCTGGTCTCGGCCCCTGGCCCCCCTGAATCGCTGTCCAAGATAAGCTGCTGGAAGATGGATAGACCTTGAGTCACTATGTGCAAAAGCTCATAACCTGGATATGGAAAATTCTGAAAACAGGTTTTCTAAAACAGAGAGTGTAAATTAAACTATACTCACAAAATGTGTCATAAACAACAACAAAAAAAACATTTTTGCAAATGGATTTATATCAACCTGTGATGGCTTGTTCCCTACCTTGTGCCTGTAGCATCTGGGATAGGCTCCGGAACCCCCGGTTACCCTGAATAAGCGGTTACAGCAAAGGAGTCAATATTAACTGAGGAAGGTCTGTATTCTAAATCCACTCAAAGGGAAAACACAGAAAAAACACACACAGTCAGCATTCATGCAGACAGTTTGATTTTCAACACAAGCCAGCAAGTAGATTGGAAACGAACGATTTTGCTGTCCAAAATCTTGGCAAACACTGAACAGTGAATAGGGAGATTTTTGCTGAGGATGGTAGATGATGTAATTTCAATTCCAGTGATATATGAGTAAAGAAAATTAATTTTATCGGGGTGCAAAGCCCCAAGTCTATTACTGTATGTCATTCCCATACAGCTGACAGTTAATACGCAACCGCACATTCCAAGCTCCACAAAGCTCTCTCTCGTCTATGTATTGATATATAGCACTGCACGGCCAACATTTCAAAGCAGGCCAATAAATTAGAGCGGTAACCTAAATATAATCGATTGTTTGGTAATGGAATCATGCATTTAGATGATTCCAATAGCAATTACAGAAGACGAGAAGAAGCACCTGCATAACCTCCCCAGCCTAGACCATGGCATCAGGAAAATCTTCGGAATTCATAAATATTGCGTCCACATTCATCATTAATGTTGTGTTTATTCCGGTAGCTATATTCGGAATTCGAATGCATATCTTATGTGGCAGTAAAAGTTCAATAAAAATATAAAAATATAGCAGGCCATTACAATGCAAAATAAATAACAGGGCGGGGGTCCTTTACTGTTTTAGTGAAGTTAGGTAACTGTCTGTGTGACTATTGATATAGGAATGAATCCAGCATGGAGCTCAAATCGGGGGGAGGGGGGGGGCGCAGCAGAAGAGGCAGGGATACGCCACAGGCACAAGTCTGTGATAAACTCGCTGGCGGACACGAAAGGGAAAACGTGAAATGCAACAAGATTCAGAGTCCGTCCCCAGACTCTAAAGCTACCGGGAGAGACATGAGCAAGTCAGAAAGGCAAAACCAGCATCTTCTCATAGTTAGGGGCATTAGAGGGACCAGAATTCATACAGAGGGGCCAACCTTTTCATTAGCCTTATCATTATATGTTTCGATTGGTGAGTGACAGGGGAGGGGGCACTGGGGGACCAATCAGCATTCAGATGGGGCCAATGCGCTGATGGCCCCATCCGTTTATACAGACCCCGGCAGGAAAGGAAGGTAAAATGTATTCTTGGTCTTGTTAGGAATACGAATGAGGTCTGTTGTGATGCAGTGTTACTCCCCGTTAATTAAGAGTCTTTTTTCATGCATTTGTTTTCATCACCGATTAGTAGAGTGATTCTGGACACGCCGCAGGCTTCACCGGGGAGGACACCAAGTAGTCGGAGTGACAGCGGTGTAAGAGGGACCCCGCAGCTGATATGTGCCCACAACTGATGGAGAGTGATTAAGAATCCATTTTGTGTTTGCTGGGAGGGGGACTGTCCTCACACCGGGGTTATTATCATTAACGAAAACTAAAACCGTAAGAAAACATTTTCGTTAACTGAGATAAAATAGGATACGAAAATAAAATTAAAAACTGAAACTAAACGGAAACCATACTTTTCGCTTAATCAACTAACTGAAATAAAATGTTTAAAAATGTCAAATAATTTCCATTATTAAACACTATTTAGCTAAAATAACGATTTCTTTATCCTTAATTATCTTAAATATTACCCAGAACAGGTTTTGCCCATTTTGAGGACATTAGTATGCAATGTACATTGTGTATTCATGTAGGATTCTGTAAAGATCAGACACATAAAAATAGCACTGCAACTTTCAGTCATTACCTAGAAATAAAATTAAATGATGATTTGTTTACCCTTAATTATCTTAAATATTACCCAGAACAGGATTTGTCCATATTGAGAACATTAATATATAATCTGCATTGTGTATTCATGTAGGATTCTGTACGGATCAGACACATAAAATAGCACTGCAACTAGAAATAAAATTACGAAAACTTAAAATTAAATTAAAATATCTAAAAATTGAATAGAAATATATCTTTAAAATAAAAACACACAAAAATGAATAAAGTCACACTGAAAAGTAACTAAAGCGAAACTGGATTTCAAATAATATACAAATAAAAACTAAATAAAAAAATGTAAACCATAATAACACTGCTTCACACAGATGGCCCTGCCCGACATGGGCTTTGACACCATCCCGCGAGAGATTTCGGCCTCCGCTCTACACTCCCCATGGCCATGTACTAATGAGAAGCTTCGGAAATCAGTGTGTGTTTGTTCTGAACGCCTCCGACTGGTTGCAGCCTGCTGGCCAAAATCGTCAATGTCGGTGGTACCCGCTGCCTGCTTGGCCACATGTGGTCACCTCCTTCCTATCGTATCATTTCACGTCATGATTGGGTAAAGCTGTGCAGAATAGGCCCACAGCCAGCCTGGCTATGTGGCTGGTGCAGAATTTCTGGGGCTTTCTGTCTTTCTCTCCTAGCTTGTCCTTGCGGATGGCCATTCCCAGTGTTAGCAACTGCTCCAGGGTCCAGGTATTCACTTGAAAGAATGTAAATATTGGGCATTCCCATAGAATCCTAAGCAGAAGTCCCTACATTTCAACATTTGATCCTCCCTTCTGGAATGATGGTATTTTCATTGATCCTTTAGTTTATTCAAGACATTTCTGCAGGATTAAAACCCAACAGCTCATACTAGTTGGCAACTATCACTATAGCAAAAATAATGCGATCTTTAACATTATGAGACCAAGGACTCACACCCACAACCCTGGAAGTGTGAGGATTCATGTTTGATATGACACCAAATATGAAAATTAATGGTATGAGTGCCATACATTTTAAATACAAATAAAAGCAAAAGGTAAAAATAATTAAATTGTAGCCTATTTTCTTTGCATATGTGTTACAATTGTTTTGTTTTAGTGGATATTCAGACACAAGCCATAGCCAGTGCTGTGCACCCCCCAGCAGCAGACACAGCCTCCCTCACTGGATGTCAGGTAAAAAGTGCTGGGGAGTGCATGTCACTGCACATGCAAAGCCTAAACGGTGGCTAGGGGGCAGCACAGAGCACAATAATAACAGTCATTTAACCTGTGATGCCTACTGTATATTATAATGCCTTGTTGTTTATTTAATATCATAACCACCAATTTCACACGGAACAGAAGTTGACCTTTTGTGGAACTTAATTCATTATGACAGTTGTCTTCACTCAGTTCCATTCGTCCTTCTGGGGTGGGGCAGTGTTTTCCAGGAACATGGGTTGTCAGACCTCCAATTGTTCAATGGAGTCATTTCAACAAAGAAGCAGTCAACAGACTCACAAAAAAGCCCATGTAGGCTTTGCAGATGTTCTGGTACTGACCCGCTTCAGGGTCTTCAGAAACAATACTGAATCAAGGTTCCCCAGTGGACATAACAAAAGTATTGTCTCTACAGATATTGATTTTGTTTTAAATCTGTCATGTAAACAACATGCAAGTAGACAAACTGAGAGGAAATGTTTTATGTGCCATTGTTTCTGCAAAAATCTCCTCAAAAATTCTTCAGCTAAAGGTGGGGGGAAAAGCACAGTTGAAATTTTCAACCCCCTCAATGATTATTTATGGCAATGGAAACGCCTTTCTGTCACCAAGGTAACAGCCGTTCCATAAGCACAATAAACTTTAGGCCATGTCCTTGCTCGCATTGCACTTGTCCAATGGGGATAATACTAAACACTTCAGTGACGGAGATGCTACTGCAGGTCGGCCTCTGAGAGCTGAGCCGGTGATGGAAAGAGGCCATTGAATTTAGGATTGCTGAGCATGTGCTGTGTATAATGTAATGACACAGTGGGTCAGATTGGCCTGAAATGCAGGTGTTTCCTGGTCACAAAGGAATGTTTCTATGGTACAGTTGAGGTGTTGGGGCCTTGGCAGATAATGCACAACAGAGTGCAAACTAGCACATGTGTTTGAACAGTCCCGGGGATAGGATTAATCATTTATTCAAAAAGCAGGTGAAACAAACACACACTGGCAGCCATTTTACACTATTCTGCCTTTTAACCCCCCCTCCCCCCCCCAAACTCCCTAAAGCCAATGCCCGTTGCACCAGAATTAGTGGAGGCGTCCTTGAAAGATCGCTTAGAGATCCCCACACCTCCACTGAAAAGAGGCAGAACAAGTTTTAAGTTTGTTTTCATCAGAGCTGTGAGATCAGCCATGGATTTCTTACAGGACCAGCTATTTCTCCCTACTGCCGCTGAACCTGGAATCCATAGCCTGTGAACTTTTTTAAAAATCCAAACATAGTTCTCTTAATTACTGCCGTTCTTTGTCCCATTTCACTTATGTTTTTATGCAACATTTTCAACAACAATTCGCCCATCTGCCTATTCATTCATCCAACCATCTACCGATTCGCCTAATTAGATGCTTTTGGATGCTGGGAGGATTTCCAGAAGAGAATTAAGCAAACCCAGAGAAGACACACAAGGCCTTCTGTATAATATGCTGGTCAAAATTTGGTTCAAATATAACTGAAATAATAATTTCAGGGAAATGGCATCAGTATCAGTCCATGTCCTGTCTGTCATCTCCCTGTTTGGCCAGCAGGGGTCATTGGCCGTCCCATCTCCCATTCCCGGAGAGGTCGCCGGGGACATGGACTCTGTCAGCGACAGTTCCGTTGTCTCTCCATGTCCCAAAGAGGTCATCGACTCCCAGTGAAGCCCAGACCCAGTCCCAGCAACCTCGCCTGAGTCCGCAGGCCTAGTGGGCCTTACTCCTGTCAGCCCTGTCCTGTCCTCATCTTTCAGTTCGGTTGAATTCAATTGTATTTGTACAGTGCACAATATTACATTGTCTCAAACCGCTTTACATTATCCCCGCCCAAAGCCCCCAGTGAGGAAGCCAGAGGCGACAGTGGCAAGGAAAAACTCCCTAGGAGGAAGAAACCTTGGGAGGAACCAGACTCAAAGGGGGAGCCCATCCTCCAGGGGACGGCAGAGGAAGTCAAACGAGCAAGATGGTGAAATCCCAATTCACACTGTCCCGATTTTAACATTTGAGTCTCAAAGCGGGAGGCAGGCCAGTGATGGCAGGCAGTTGTTGGTGCTGCTTCAGATGGCAGGACGAACAGTGGTACAGCAGCAGGGCATATAGGAGAGACGTCACAGGCAGAAGGGCGAGCAGGAGAGACGTCACAGGCAGAAGGGCGAGGAGGAGAGACGTCACAGGCAGAAGGGCGAGCAGGAGAGACGTGACAGGGAGAAGGGCGAGCAGGTCGGAAAGATGCCACAGGTAGTGGAGTATGTAGTACGCAGCGGGGCAGGCAGGATATCTTGATAATTTGGAGGAGTAGGGGAAATAAAATGTGCAATTAGCCAAAGTAGGGGAGACTAGAGGCAGTGCAAACAGTTAGGTGAGAGCAGTATGTAAGTGCCGGCAGATAGGGCTATGTCAGCCTGTAGGAGGGAGAAGCAAGGAGAACACAGGCATGCAGTCAATTGTTAGACCCCTGATGTACCGCAGATCACAGTCTGGCCCTGTTTCTTTCCTCCATTTACCCCCCTGCATCCTGGTCCTGTTCCCTTCGGTCCCCTACCCGTGAACCCCCATTCTCAGCCTTGGTCCCCATATCATTTCCCAGGGCCTGTCCCTCCGGTTCCCCCTCATGTGCCACATCCTGTCCCTAGTCTGTCTGTCCCAAGAACCCTGGTCCTGTCCCTTGTGGTATTTCCTGTTCTCTTAGCCCTGACCCAACTTCTTATGTTCCACCTGTCGGTCTTGGCTCCCCTTTTGTATCCCCTCCTGGTGCAGTCTTTCCTGTTCCCTGGGTTTTGCTAACATCTCGTTGTTGTCGTTTCTGGTTTTGTTCCTTGTTCCCAGTCCTGTGTACCCTGTCCCAATTCTAGTAGTACTTCTTGCGCCTGGTATGCGTATGTTAAGAGGGCCTGCCCTCCCCTGTTTGGCCAGCAGATGTCGCTGGTCATCCCATTCTTTGTGTTTGAGTCTTTAGTGTGTAGTGATTACAACCCTTACCTGTGTTTTGTTAATGCTATCCCTTGTATTTGGTTTATTATCAATGGTCCATACCTGTTTCTTGCTTAGTCCCGGTTACTTATGTACATACAGTGCTCACAGAAAATCTTGGGATGCTTGCCTAGTTCAATAAAAATACTGCAAACTCACTGGGTTATAATAAAAATCATTACTTAATTCATTTGATTACAAAAATATAAACACATATAAATATATTAGAAACAACCAGTAGTTTTAGGTAAAACATTCATTTCCAGTAGTCATAAATTGAAACCCAAATTAAGGATCTAAAACAGCTGCTCTGTGTTAAAAATTTCATTGACAAGCAGTCTAGTTGGGAGCTTTTTAATTAGTAACACTTTTGAAATAATATAAAATACCAAAAATTTGTGTGTAGTATCCCTTTGGGATTAATAGCAATGAGTCAATTAAAACAGACCTAATAAAAAGAAAAGGTCTAAGCAGATGATTTGTGCAGATAAGCTAAATATTGCTTGTCCAAGGACTTTTGTCATGAGACCAATAAATTTGCAACATTTTATAGAATTAAGCATCCCAGCACTTTCTGTGAGCACAGTGTGTCAACAAAATATTCAAAGTAATTGGTTATAGAATTGATGTCAGTATATTCTCTAAAGTCTGCAAAAACCTTAGATTTGAAGATAAAGCTGTTGGGCTTGAGAAAAATAGCAAAAAAGGAAGAACTCTAAATAAATAAGAACATAAGAAATTTACAAATGAGAGGAGGCCATTCGGCCCATAAAGCTTGTTTGGGGAGAACTTAGCTAATAGCTCAGAGTTGTTAAAATCTTATCTAGCTCTGATTTAAGGGAACCCAGCTTGCACTACATGAACAGGAAGACTATTCCATACTATTCACGTATTGCGTTAGTCTCCCTAAATCGACAAACATTGCGTATTTGTGGAGTCATTATTTTGACGTGGCTGTGGGAACGCGCCAGTGTGAGCGGCTACCATATGGAACCCAGTAGGATGGTGTGAGATGAATGTGATTAGTGAAATATGGGCCAACATCTGGAGGTTAAGTGGACCGTGAACACATCAGATTGTGTGTTGACGCAGTTGGCGCTGAGAATGACTCTGGCCCTTATTCAGACAGCTTAGCGGATACCTTTTGCGGCATGACATCATGATTACGATCCCCAAGCTAACAGTGAGGGTCTTCCTATCGTTCTGTTAATGCGCTGCTTAGATGTCGAGGCGACTTGTTTACAACAGTTATAAGTCACAGCTGTGCAGTGGGTGCAGTGCTGCCTCACTACTGTGAAACAACAAGGGTGGCATCACCAGACAATGAAGTATTGATTGTCCCCAGCTGGGGGTTGTATATTTAGGTCCTGTGCCTCCATTTCTCATTACCAAGTCTTGAGCAGACCTTTGCCAAGAGTAAGTCATTGAGCTCAAGCTGTGGTTCAGGGGGTCATGTGTTTGCAACCTTCTAGCTCGGCTTTTGCAGGATTCTTGCACGATAAACCTTTTGGAATAACCTTAACCTTCACCTTGACTGCTTTTTCCTCCCTGCAGGGACCCAGTGCCTGTGTAATAGCTATGCAGATGGATGGATTCTACCAACAGATGGATAAAAAGGTTCCCACACTTGGCATAAAACAGAAGCTAGGTCACTCAGCACGACATCATCAAACTGGTTAGATCATCTGAATGGACTTCCCTGATGAAGATGGCGGCATACGTTTCGCCCAACAGACCTATAACAAACCTGCTCTTCTCAACAGGTCACATAAGGTGAAGCTTGTACATGGGTGCATGGTCATATAAGCTACTGTCATGCTTACACAACATGAAATATATGTATTCTTGAGAATGTGACTGTAGACTGCCTGTCTAGACTGTCATTGCTTCTGAGAGTGACTTACAAGTCGTTAACTTGACCGCTACATTGCTGCTTCTTAAAAGCATGTCTCACCTCTTGCAGAGCATCGAAAGAGAGACATGCCCCAGATACTGATGGTGTTCTGTAGGATTCAGCGTTTTGATGCTCTTTCCACAGCCACAACAATCCCAGGTGACAGCCAGAGGCGTCCAGGGTTATATGCAAGTTGCATGTTACCTGCAGACAACCCTCAGTGACCAACACACTGCCGCAAGAACTAAACCCTTTCTCCAAATCGTTATGTAAGCCATGAGATAGTTGACCTTGTAGATGAAGTTCCCTCTGATTTCTAGGATGCAATTAAGTTGATGGACTGTATCCACAATTAGCCCAAAGTGGCTTTTGTCCTTTAGGTGACTTCCTGTCCACTGTGTTCATTAAGGAAGGCAATTACAGGAAGCTGGGCTCTGACTTTGATTCACAGTTTATGTTGCATAACTTTAAATGTGCTTTCCATAATTGTAACATTGTTTACTAATCACTAGCTCACAACTCTTATGAAAAAAAATATGTGGCAATATATAGGAAAATATAACGTAACATATTAAGAAATACATTTCCATATATGGGAAACTAGTGCTTATATTGTCCAATATACTGTAATATATGCATGGATCATGTATGGCTATACAGACACTCCTCTACATGCGAACGAGATACGTTCCGAACAGCCGTTCATAACTGGAATTGTTCATAAGTCATTATTCAACATCATTTTAAGGGTATATGTAAGTACAAAGAACTAGGATGCTGGGAGAACGCACACTACGCTGCTGGCGCGGCGGGAGTAGCGGCCAGAAGTCTTACTAGGCAGAATTGCTGCGCAGAAAAAAAAAAAATGATGTTGTGGACAGGGAACGGAAGCCCAAGGAACACAATTTGGACTTATAGTCCTCTTCGTTCGTATGGCTGAAAGTTCGTAAGTAGAGGAGCGTCTGTACTGTGTCCCGTATATTTTTATGATGATGGCTTAACAAGGTGCGGAACACGTGAAGAAGACAAGAAATGAAGAACAGTCTGTTATGTTATTTTATTTTCAGGGCATACCGATACTTTGACAATTATTTAGCAAATTCAAACTTGAACATTACCTGTCTACCTACAAATTTAACGGTCATTTTCCCCGTGCCATACTGTGATTGGTCAGTACTCATTTGTCCAGAACTTTCTGGTTTTTCGGGGCGATCGCGGCCTACTTGTCCATGAGTTGCCTAACAGGCCTTTGTGGCATGCGGCATGTTTATCAAAGGTAAAAAAAAAGACCGATGGAAAAGGAAATATGTTCTCCATGGCTTTCATAAAACGGAGACTACAGTAACTATGTGTGGATATAACAGGTTTAGTTCCTGCATAATTAACTATTATTATGCACTATATTTATACACATTCTATCGAGGTATGAGTAGGGTTTGCCTAATTTATCATTATACCTATCTCTTGCTCCATAACTACGAGTAAAACAATCTGATCAATATTATCAGAATATTGTTATTGTTGTCTATATATGAATTATAGAGTGTTGTGATAAATATCAATACTGTGAAAATCTCTGAAAATACTGTGATATCATTTTTAGGGCATCTTGTCAAATCCATTCCCTGGAATGAACAGTGCGGCAGTCAGAGAAAAAAAACCTAGCAAAAAACTTACTGTTGTCATTTTCTAGTGTTACACCCTACTACGAAAATGGTTTCTTTGGTATGATTTATGTAAAATTAGATATCGGTTCGTAATCTATTCATTTTGTCCCCTTTTCATGTTCCTAAACTCTTTAAGGGCAATTCTACGTCAATTCTAAGCAAAATAGTTCATTGAAATAAAGAATAATGACTTGAATTATATCATGATAATTATCTACATGGTTTTATAGGAAAAAAAAAATATCGTAATAAAATATTTTGCCATATCTCCCGGCCCTACCCCTAACAGCACTTCAAAACATCCAAGCTATCCCTGATTTAGAATCGGCTGACTGGTTTTAAAAATCTCCCCAAGAGATATCTCAGAAAAATAGCGCTTAGATATTTCCCCCCAAATCATTCAGCCCTATACTGTTCTGAGGAATTATGGAAAAAATAGACAGCTGCCACACTGCATTTGTACCATAGTAACCCAGCTTCTTGGTGTACAGAGCAAAATCCTATAATGTATCACCGTGTTCCAAATGTCTGGGCATGGATGGCTTTGGAACCACTGTATGTCCACTGTTGCAAGAATGGAAGTTAGCCATGAATACATGGTGTTTGAGCACAAGGTACTTGTATAAAATATATATGTATGTGTGTGTGTATATTGTGTGTGTGTATATATATATATATATATACACACTGTATATATAAAGTGTGTCTCTGTTCCCTCCCCCCACACACACACACTGTCTGTTCTGCCATATGGATGATGGATATAATAGTCACGATCTCTTTTACTCACAGTAATGTCACATCTTGGACTATTTGAAATCTTGTGACAAAGCTTTAGTTGGGTCACTCGAGTAACACACAACACAGGGAGCAGGCAGAGGACGACACGGGGGTTTTTATGATGGAGATAAAAGGCAGACAAAGTGAACCTGATTGCTTCGTACAAGAAAGCGAACCACAGCTGCCATTTCAGATGAAACTTTTAAAAACTCCTCCATTACAGGACTGTTGGAGTTATGTCGGTCTGGTTAGTAGAGAACAAGACATGAATCTGGACAGCTTTTATTTAGCAGATATTGTCCTAAACAATATAAAAGTGAAGATCAGAGAGCAGGTTTACTCAGAATTCAAAGGGCAATTGTGGTTAAAGGTCTCACTCAAGGGCCAAAAAGTGACATCATGCAATCAGCCTAGGGCTGCAAAATTAATCGTAAAAAACCATGATCTCAATTAACAATTCGATGCAATCTCATTTCTAAAATACAACGGTTTGTCTGCGTTGTATTACATCACCTGTGTCAAAACAAGCGCTCCTACTTTTCCCAGGAGTCTCAAGCATTTCATAATTCTGCATTCTCTTTAATTAAAGAGGGCACATTTCCACCGCACCAGATACCTTACTTTTGGTACTTCAAGAAAGTACCAAAGGGACTGGACGAGGAGCAATATTAATATCAACAGCATATGTTGTGCATATACAAGTCAGCTACGTGTTGTGGCGACGGGCGGACCAAGGCATCGCGGAAAGAAGAGGAATACGCTCTTTTTTAACAGTCCTTATAAGGACCAGATCAGACACCCAAAAAACACCAAACCGCACGTAACAGGGAAACACAGGGAGGTCAGTCACTGAACGGTAAAAGTCACACATGGTAGGTAATTTATGCAATGCTACAGACACACCAGGATCGGACGGGGTTTATGCAGGACACGGCAAACACACGCGCAACAATAGGAAATATAAGCATTAACATTAACAATAAGAACACAACAAGGGCTATTTACATTTGCACGCAGGGCATGCTGGGACATGTGCCCCGCCGGCGCTACAGTATATTAAAAATGAAGCTTTGTTCTTTTTCTTACTTTCAATTATTTACGAAAATTATAGCGCAGGGGGTTCAAGTTTTGCTAAAATATTTTACTGTTATATTCCTGTTCTCATAGGAAAAACATAGCAAGATTTTCAATTTTAATTATTGTTAATTTTCAAGATTATCTAATATATGTTTAAAAATCAGAGCAAAGGGGTAGTGCGTAGCTCAGTGGGCCAAGCCTCTGTGCCTGTAATCACAAAGTCGCCGCTTTAAACCCAGCCTCAGCACGTCTCCGGCTCCTTGAGCAAGGCCCTTAGCCCCCAGGTCCCTGGGTTCCCCAACAGGTGGGTGCTCTTCAGGGCCACCAGAGCAAGTTGTTGGAGGGAGGCGTAGAGACGATTTCCCCGCGGAGATCAATAAAATATCGATTATTATTTATATCGATTAAGTTGACCTCTGCTGCTTTTGCACGAGCGTTGCATGCTTTCTCCGAGACAGTCATATTAATATTCATCCTTGCTGTTTCAATCACTCCAAGAAGGTTTTTTGAGAAATTTATGTTGAACTCTTTTTGTTTTATAAATACCCCAATCATTTTTACGACAAAATCACATTGCAATACTTAGGAATTTTCCAATTCCAATATGCTGTCATATTGTATTATACAAAATACTTCATTTTTTTATGCTATCCTGATCTCTGGCTCTTCCGACCAGATCACAGTTAAAGCTTGGGTCACTTCATTTGTCCACGCATCCATTATTATTATTAGTATTTATCTCATTTATCGTTTTTTCTGAGTTCGCTACAGTTTTCAAGACGGCGGTGGCATTGCATTTCAGCGGCAGGCTATTTACATAATCGATCGACAAAGAAAGCGTTTCAAATCCCACCCCAAAGTACCTAAGTACCAAAAAATAACCCCGCTGGCACTTTTGGTAATGGAACCTTTGGTATAGCTCTTTTACCCTAATTGAATAGCCTATATTGAGCGTTTCCTTTCTGTTGTCAGAAGCTGATATGCCGGTCCTCGATGTCTGGCACAGTCATGTTTTGTTGTGTTTCCTTTTTCAGTTTGATAAGAACAATTAACGTTCAAATTTAAGAAAAAAAATCATTACAAAGAATCGCGATCTAACGGAGCCCCTCTTACTTTCGCGTGCGCACGAGATAATTTCACGCATTTTGTTCTATTTTTTTGCACATTTTCCTTCAGGGGCTCCGTACGATCTAATTCTAAGCAAAAGAGTCGTGATTCGCATTTTTCGTCAGAAGCGGTGACCTTCCATCACGAGAGTCCTAAACTTTAGAATCACACACCGCCAAATCATCATGGCCGTCTGTACACTAACTGCTTGAATATCATAAGACTCAACTCAAAATATTATTTGTTAAATGATAACCTTGTAGTGTAGTTGATTGAAGAAACATTAATAAAAACCCTGCTTATGAACACTGACACATGACACCGATATATGTTTCAAACTCTATGTACAGGGAAATCAAATATGACCTCATTATGAAACACTACTCATAAGTCATACAAATGATTTTGATTTAAAATGACTTTTTGTTATTAATTGACATTCTTTCAATCAACAGAAGGGGGCGTCAGGAGTTGAAATGCTGTCTTGTCCATCTAACCAGTCCCCGCAGGGCTTTCTTGTCATGTGTCTAGTTTAAAGAACTTGATTACTTTGATGGAGGGAAGTTTTTCAGGTGCAGGTTCTCATTTTACTGTAAAATGTCAAGAAACGTGAAATACTTCATAAATCAATATATCGAGACCGTTATTAAGATATGAAGCCTTATTTTGTGAGAAAGACATGGTGAAACAGCTGATTTAATTAGGAGATGGGATCATGAAGGGAATTTAGCAAATCTGTTCAGATCACCATATAAATCACTTCATATAAGTGACTTATGTACTATTCACCAAAAGTTAATCATCTTAAGATGAGGAGCAGTGTGCTGGCCCCCGGGGGTGGACCTGTTACTTCATCACATCCTCTCACACCTGGACTACCCCAAAACATCCTCTCCGTGATAATCTCCACCTTTAATTATTGTCCTGGAGCCGATCCACATTTATCCAGCCTAGCTGCTGGTAGTTGGCTGATGTGGAAATCCTCCTAGGTACGATCCCTTGGAAATTGACTTTGGTTGAGTAATTTAAATTTCTAGGAATGACTATCATCAACATTACCTCCATCATCAGGGAAGAAAAATGACAGGCTGTCACCAGATGTCCTCACTGTGAGGACAAACTCGAGAGCTGATAGGATTGCTACAGATCCCACTGACCCTACCGGCTACATTATCACCAAAACTACCACCAAAGCTATCAGACTGCTCAACAACCTCACCTAGACTTAATCACCCCACATAGACCTTCCGTAACCAATCATGACACATCACTTTTATTCTCTGTTACGCTGCTATCATTTCTGGCACATTGAAGTTGTGGTAGTTTATTGTTGTAATACTTATTGTTTTGTTTGCATGATGATGTATAGTGACTTATTGGCTGGAAATTATTCTTGCACTCTGTTTTGTTGCATGTGTCTATATTGTTTTATCTGGGTACTGTTATTGTCCTAAGTTCTTATCCTGAACCACACCATAACCAATTCCTGGATGTACTACATTTCGGCACAAAAAGGGGTCTAAGTTCTAAGTTCTAAGTTCTGAACCCTCAGACCTCCAGCTTTGGAAAAAAAATACTACTACTCTCATCTCATGCAGGAGGTAAAGAGAATGACTACAAATGAACCAGTTGTCAGCTGTAGACCGGTGTGAGTTACTCACAGCATCATACAGGGGGACCATATCAGCGGAACGCAGCACAAGAAAGCTGAGCAGCTCACTTTGTTGTCAGACGGCTTCCCATATTTACCTGCAGACTGGGGGTAATGCAGCCAAAAGCTGATGAAAGCAGTGCAGCTGGCGTCCACTTGGATCTAGCCACATGACAACTGCACAAATGAAAATGGTGACCCAGTGACGCAGTGAAACATGAGGTGAGCCATCCAGAAACCGCATGCCTTCCAAGTGCTTCATACATTGAGATAACACTCTCTTCACTCCACACTAAACATCATAGTACACAGGCCATTTAGAAGCTTTTACAGTACAAGGAAACTGGAAGCCGTTTGATCAGCACAGAGGTTACCTGAAACCGCCTGTTCTGTACTTACCAGTAGTTTTGTCAGAAAAGGTAAAAATGTCAGTTCTGCATGCAGACCTTGAAGAGGATCCAGTAACAGAAGATGCTATTCACCTGAGGTTGTTGGCAATGTAGATTGGTCTTTCAGTGCAGGAATACATCCTAGCTCACAGGAGGCATCCTGACCACTTCTGATCTTTGTATTTTAGGGTCCCAATGACCCAAATAAGCCACAACCCTGAAGGTATTTCAACCGAGGGCAGAGAACCACTGAAACAATTTTCAGATTGAAAAAATCCCTCTGATGTATGTATTTAAGGAAAGATTCTTACATTAATCTGACACAGAATACAAATTTCATACTTGCTATTGCCACTAGCAAATTGCCCCCCCCCCAAAAAAAAAATCCATAATTTGAAGTATAATACATACATTTATGCTTTCAGAAATTTGTACACGACCAAGAAGAGAAATAAAACAGTATCCATTTTATTTGCTGGAGATGTTATCCCAAGAAACTGACTGAATATTTAACTTTGATCATATTGTCGTTCATGGCCAAAAGCATCATTTTCTCTTGCAACATGACTGACACAGAACCGCAATTACTCATTTCATGAAAAAAAAAATTGTCGTCATAGAAACACAAGAGGTACTGCAGCATATGTTTGGATTCTGTGAGTCTGGGGTGTCCCTGAAAACTTGATGAAGCCATTTCATCCAGTGTCAGAACAGGCCGTGCAAAGCCTTTGGATCGCACTCCTTTGAAAAGCACGGCCCTGCCAATAGGTAGGCGTAGTGTGAGGTCAAGGGAATAGACCTTGCATAATTAGCTCTCTAAAGGCTGTGCTTGTAGAGGATGTTCTATTCAAAAATCCCTAAAGGCAACTTCCTCCAGACATGCCATTCCCTCAATGGGCTTCACATGTATGCATCACACTCATTGATGACAGCACACGGTATGTCAGCCGTGCCTTTTACTGGCACATCTTTCATTGGCGTTTCACTTAAATCCTTTTGTTATCCTTTGGCATTTCACACAAGCCCTGCTGGGCTGGCGTGTGCTTCAGCAAGTTAGAACACTATACTTGTCTTCGGAAGGCCACCGGTTCAGATCCCATGCGGTTGGCAAAGTAATTTCGCCATTGAGCCCCTCAGCAAGGCCCTTAACCTCCAATTGTTCCTGGGACTGGCTGATCCCACCTTCTCAATTGTTTGTGTTGTGTTGCTTTGGATAAAGGCGTCTGCTAGATTAAAAAAAAACAAACAAATGTTATTAACTCTGACACACTCAACATGTTATTTTACATCGCCTGAATCGATAAAACACCAGTGCTAATGACTTGTTTTTAAGTTGAGATGTACCTGCATTGGTTTGCAGTTTACAGTATTAGAACATACCGCTGCAGTTAGTTATATTAATTCAAAGCAAATGTAGGGTTTGGTCAGTTCTGGATGTTTTGAAATGCTTAAATGAATACAGAGCTTAGTGAAAGAGCTCCCTTTCCAGTATAGTGGCTCTAGGGTGATTCACAAGGGGTAGCTGAAATCACAGAAACCTCACATAAAAAGGGGACTTAACTTTCACGCAAATAAATCGCAATTAAACACTTCTAGCTAAAGTAAATTATATAAGGTTGATTGCCAATCAACTGTATGTGCTAATAATAAAGGTCTGCCAATCAACACTTTGGGTCCCTAAGAGGCCATACAGCTGGTGCCCATATTGCATATGCGTTGGACACAAAATCAGCAGAGCTATTTGATCTGTCAAGGGGAGCATCCTTGAAAATCACAATAGCTTATACCAAATACTAAGAAATTGCATCAGCAAAGAGGAACTGTAATCACAAGTCGAAGCAAACTGACAGGGACACACATTTAATAGGACAGCTGCAAACAGCATAAAAGTACAACCTCAAGGACCACCACCGAACTGAATCAGTACCTGGGATGCCCTCGCAACAGATATAATAAATCTCTAGCTTCACAAACCTGGAATTTATGGCAGGCCTCCCATCCAGAACGGCTTGTTTTCCAAGGGTGATGCATAAACTGGTGTAAGGAGCACAAAGCCTGAGCACCTGAGCAGAAATGAGCAGAATGTTGTTGCCTTTTGTCTTGGGTGGCTTTATGCTTGGAGAAGACCGAAGGACGCCATCAACAGACAATGTCGCCAAATATTATAGGTGGCGCGGGATCCATGACGGTACAGGCAGCAATCCCACAGAAGCCATTAGGTTTGATGATGCATGGTCATATGACAGCCAAGAAATATGAGGCTATTGCACAAGTCACTGTTCCCTCAAGCCGTTACAGTGTCCCAGATCTAAACATCGTTGAGCTATTATGGGAAGCCCTGAAGCACAGAGTGCAACGTTTATTTCAGACTCCTTCATTGCTCAAAGAACTGCTGATATTTCTTCTCAAATAAATGATCAAATGTCCCACTACACACAGTACAGGAACTTTTGTTCTGACCAAAAGCGGCGAGAGCATCAAAGCGACCGGAAATCATTCATTGTCTAAGGGAGGATGCGTCGGCAGGCCCGGTCAACTTGAGGCTAATGAGGTATGATGCGGTACGGCAGCAACCAATCAGAATGTAGAAATGCTCCGCTAAAGAGAGTCCCACAGAACACAAGGGGGTAAACTTTGGTTCCGACCAAACACTTCCCAGGCACAATGGAAGAGAATCTGATCATTGCTATAGCAGGGTTCCCAATTATTTATGACCTCTTTGTGTCCAGGGACATTTTTAAAAAAATGAGACATGGACCAAGGTGTTTGAAACTATTGGTGTTCCGGGTGAGTTGGTGAAGTGCATGATATATTTTTGTGAATAAAGGAGGGAAATCACATACTACTGTAATTTTAGCGCCATAGCATGCTAAACAATGCAAACTGCCGTTAACATTAACATTACTCATTTATAACATTAGTGTTTGACATAATATATATTATTATAATTATATATATTATATAATTATTTCATGTTCTAGTAGAACAGCCATGATACATTTTTAGTACTATTTATGTGACATGGATAATGCTGTCAAAACAGGAGGTATTTTTACTAGCCTACTTTAGCACATAGCTCACATAGACTTTGCTTAACTGGAGAAAATGAGAAATGGCATTAAAATATTAAGCAGTGGCAGTTTGAGCATTATGTTATTAAGCATATATGACATTTATGGGTAATTTAAGCAATTTTCCTCGGGATCAATGAATTTTTGTTTTCTGATACAGTTGTCATTTTAGACATTGTTACCACACAAGCAGATCAATTGTACATTCTGAAATGTAGGTAATTGTCTTTTCACGAGTAGTAAAACATATAGTAGAATCTTGTGTTTAAATTGAGAAAATGCTCTTTTTTGAGTGATTGGTCGCTCTTCAAAGAGCCTTTAGCCACCATGGTTTATGCCATGGTTGGCCAGGGGACAGCTCCATCAGCAGAGAAATATGAAGCAAATGTCTCCCTGACACGGATGGCCTCCCATGAGGAGTTGTTGCTGCCCACTGGGGTGACCTCCTGTAGGCCAGCAGCTTCTCAGTCTCCAGCCCATGGCATGGGCATCATGGTGGCACTTGCAGGCCTCTTCAGGAAGTTATGCAGGACACAGGTAACCTTCACACAGGTGTCCACCTTGGCAGGCCTGATGACAATGACCCTTCCGTACATTCGCCACTGAGCTGTCAGAATACACAAAGGCATTTACAACAATCAGTGAAAATTAGTGAATTATATCGGGCCTTCCCAACGTCAACCCATAACAGTCTGGCCGCCTGAGCAGTTGCAGAAAAAGTCTATTACCAATGTCTAAACAATTGTACTGAACACTTTGCATGTCAAATTACTTTCTATCACTTCCTATTTGGTCTATTTATACAATATACAAACCATCTCCTCTCCTGGAGCCAACACCTTATCGTGGTGGAGGGGTTTGCGTGTTCCAATGATCCCAGGAGCTAAGTTGCCTGGGGCTTTATGCCCCTGG
>JAODLD010000113.1:5610544-5623784 GCA_026781065.1 Mormyrops boulengeri
AGTCTGGGTTTCCCTGCTTAGACTGCTGCCCCCGCGACCCGACCCGGAACAGCAGTAGAAAATGGATGGATGGATGGATGCACAAACCATCTAAATTATGCTAAATTACGTAGGACTGCAAAGTTATTATTAAAAATGACTACAAATGCACAATTGATGGCACTAGAAAGTTTAAACTTAGTTGTAATGAGAGGTAACATGAGTGAGGTTGGCTGCCAAGACAAAGATACATGGCGTACGCAAGGGAAGACTTTTATTATTAAAGATATAGTATGCACTTGCACTAACATTACTAATATTTAAAAATATGATTTTTGGTGATCCTTATCATTTCAATATTGTTTTTGGCTTATGCATCATATATGAGTTTCTGCGATCTTTCAGCAAGTTCCAAGAATATTTCCATTTAATTGTTCATGGCCAAGTCACAAATATGAGAAACCGCAAATGTGAAGGGGTTACTGTACATATGGGTGCACACATATACTTAGTCTGATTTTCGGTAGGCCTGTGTTCATACTTAACTTAGGTTCCACGCAATAAATATATTATTATATATTCATTAGAAAATAAAACAAATGCTGAATGTTAGTTGCATATTAGATATAATAAAAATGTTTCTGGATTTATTAATGTGCATTTCACAAAGTGCCAACTAACTGCAAATGCAAATGCAAAAGATGCTCATTTTTATGTGGCCTATAGTTGTTTCTGTTTCCTCCAAAATGTTCATACAACCACTCTGGACCATTCATAAAACTTGCACATTTTTTTCAAGGTTTGTTTTATGTTGTGCATTTATAAATCCAAAAATTTTTGTATAAATGTGCACATGAATGTTAACCCACTATTTTGTACAAAGTTTTTACAATTGAGGTCTGTGGTCAAGCCAAAAAAAAAACATATGGGTATATTGGATGGCAAGTGCAAATGCTGGAGTGACATTAGGAGAGGTTTTGAAATGGCTAAGCTGACACACTTTGACAGACATATCATAGTTTAACACCAAGATGAAGATCATTGAAGCATCGTTTTCTTAGTTTCTTAGACTGCCTAAAACTTTTGCAAAATACTGTAAGTTTAAGTAGATATTAATGAAGCAGGTCCCAGGCCCAGTTCTGGTCCAATAAAATCTGTCGCAGCCTTCCTAACTAAAGCTTGTTGTCATTATAAGCTAGGGAATCACTGTCATATATAAAAAGCTTTATTTTAAGATTTTGCAGGCTCAGAAAATGGCTCAACAGCAATTCTGAGAGCTGAGTGTACTAAAATCCATCCACCCATTTCCCATAACTGCTTTTCCAGGCCAGAACTGTAGAACAATCACACATTACTGGCAACTTGGAGACAAAAGTTCATCTAAAAGTATGATAAGAAATTGAAGTACCAAGAAAAAATGTCAAATGTCAAGGGAAGGAAGGCATGCAAATGTGATCACAGAGTCAGGGCTGAGAATCAATCCCACAGCCTTGGAGGTGTGAGATCACAACACCACCTTATGCGTTTAACTATGTAGGTGAGATTTTGAATGTAGAGAAACACACATTTGTTCTATGCTGCTCAGTTACCCATCTTCATCTGATGAACAGGAGATGTTATAAGGGACACCTAGGATCTGCCACATCTGTGGGCTCCAGGGAACCTGGTCGAGGAGACATCCGTCACATCTGATTCTGTAAATCGGTCAACATGCAGCTGATTTACAAGCAAGGGTACAAATCCCAAGAAACTCTTGGCTCCTGCCCTCGGTTTATATATTTCAATGTTTTGCGAAGTGCAGGGACATCTGTTTTACTTTCAAAACATCTTTTGCTGAGTGTTCTCCGAGTTAACATGGGTTTAGACCAGAAATACCAGCAACGACAGTACTAATAAAACACGACGCAAGCGTCTGGTTGACTGATGATCATTAACACTTAGTTAAATCAACTGCAGAGCAACATTTAATTAAAATTAGCAAGTCGTGTTAGAACTGTGAGTGCAAACTCACAACATTAATCCAGAGAAGAAATCTGTGAGTCATTTACCACCCACTGAAAGCATGAAAAGTCAAGGTCTGGAGGACTGAGGCATTAATTAGATCTCAAGCTGCATCACGTCATCGTTAAAGACAACTGAGGAACAATTTGACCTAAACCCCTAAGCAGCTGGCGTGATGCGTAAGAGCATCGCTCATCAGCTAACGTAGATATTTCTCTGTTCTGGTATCCACCTGTCACAAGAATCTCCACTGATTACCACATTGGAGATGGTCTTAATCAGTAAAATGGTTTCACTCTGCTTACTCTTCATACCTTTCGTGGATGTCCAGATAGAACCAAGAGTCACTTATACAGAAAAAATAAAAGTATTTTTCTATATAAATGTTATATAATTTCGAAATGGAAAGCACATGGAAAGGTCTGGATATCAGTGGCAGTTCCAGCTTGTATTGCACAACTATTCGGCACTGCCATTTTTATTTAGACATTAGGAACAATACAAATAAATAATGATAATTTTTAAAAACTATATAAATAGAAAATGTATGCAAAACAAGATTCATAAATATCAAAAAGAAGTAACAAATAGAAACAAGTTCTATTCATGTATAAATAAAAAAGAGAACTGAATTATTACACTATTACCCTGTTGGCTAGTGTTATAATTGCCTATTCCATTACATGACAGGACTGTATGATAAAAAAAAAAAAATCCCATTGCAATATTTGAAATATATGCAATTGTGCAGACTGGCTTTATATTGTTATTAACGGTGTGGCACAAACCAGAAAAAAAATGAAATATGTAAACAATATGAAATTAGATGTTTACAATATCACGAATGAATTATTTGATAGCATTTCATGTTGTAACTGATTTTACTAATTGCATTAGTACTAGAATCAGGGTACCTACCCCGACAAGGTTAACTGACCCGCACAGTGACATATCATCATAGACATGATGTGCACCAATTACACAAATGTCACAATTATGATTTTTTTTTTTTATGGACACCCCATGTCCCTCCCAGCCAGATGCCGCCCTGGGTGGTTGCCCATGTTGCCCATACATAAATCTGCCTGTGCTGGACACATACGCAGGGCAATGCTCACACTGCTCATACATTCAATCTCATAAATTACAATTAAATTAAAATTATAAATTATAATCCTACTAAATCTGACCAAGAGGGTCAACAATCAAGATGAATATGCAAGTATATCTTCAACAATAACTGCCACAAAAGTACTAAGGAAGTGGTCAGCTGGTCTTTCTTTTTAAAGAATGCCTTTACTGTCATTGAACAGATAAAAATACAACATCTGCAACTCTCCTACGACACACAGACACAGAGGTGAGGGCAAAGCAATTTTTCTGGCCCCCTTTGAGCAGTGTTTTCGAGTTATGGGTCTTGCTCAAAGGCCTGATAGTGACATGATTACTCGCCCACAAGGTCTTCATTGGTGATGTGGTGTTTCTGCATGTTTATTTCCCACATTCCTTGATTATGAAGCTTTAAAAACATTAAAAAGGGGTTTTAACAATGGTTATTTGGGTCAGAGAACGTATTTTTATGGGTAAGAACAAAGTTCTTTTACTAATCTTGTTCTTCACCGAGTGAAACTGACAGTTGGATTATTTTGGCATTAGACTTGTTTCAGCTCTTTCAAAAGGGGCTGTTGTGTCACTCAATTGTGTTGCAATGAATCAAATTCACGTTTTTTTTTGTAAAGGTAAGCTTCCAGCCAAAATTAAAATGACAGCTGAGTACATGTCTGTCATTACGCATCAGTGCTGCAGTGATACATTTTATTCCTGTTTTCATGTTCTTATTAATTTTCTCGGATGAAATACATCCACTGAATAAGCTCTGGAGTAATTGGAGGTTAAGTGGTTTGCTGAACAATGAAATCACTCTGCCGACCCTGGGATCTGAACCAGCATCCTAACCTGCTGGGCCACACACCCCAGGTGTCACCTCTCGCCCTTTGTACCAGACACTGTTCCAGCAGTGGCAACGCCTTGATATCCTGTCCATGAAAATCACACACAAGAGAGGAGACAAGACATGCTTTTGTAAGAGGCCAACACCCACCCATACACAAGTATGCAGACACAACTCTTGCACAAACGTGCTACTTTCATACAGGGACAAATAGTACACAGTGGTGGCCTTTGTACCCCATATGCCCGCAGTATCTCCTACAGTATGTGCCAAAGCACATTGCCATATGATTTCCTCAGGTCCTAAAACACATGCAGACTGCAGCGTTAAATTCCAAGTTCCAACAATTAAAATCGTTTAATCAACATTCTTTTAAAATACTTATTGCTCACCCTGAATGGTTTTACATCAGTGTTTAGGCGTTGCATTTCAAAATAAGCCTTTTAATTTTAATCGAGAATCATTTAAAACGAACAATAACGCTAAGTATGGCTAACCAATAAGCCACTACGAGCAAGTAAGGCTGTAATATCTGTTAGTAACAGTGCACATGTTTATTGTATTAAAAGCTGAAGGTTGTGTTTTAAAAACCTTAATTCATAAAAACCTTTTCATAATATTTACCAGTCTCACCATTCGTGCACAGTATCCCTGCGATTCACTTTAAGTTCGAGGCAGGCTTAAAGCTTCCGGCTTTGGTCCAGAGACTGCGTTCATTGAGCACGATATTTGACCTATATTAGTACAGTACAATAAATAACCAGAGACATTTAAACCAGTTTCTAAATGTTACAACAGAATAAAATAAAACGCCTCTCCCCCTTTAAGACCTTCCGAAGCTGGAGTTAAACGTAGTCACACGTGCTTTACGCAGGCACGTGAGAGGCCACGCTAGAATGGACGAAACAATTTGAGTAGCTCTTCGAACAAAAGAGGAAAAGTAAACATCGTAGCAAGGATTTTAACAGCCATGACAGTTTCCCTAAGAATCATTATCGAAAACGAAATAATAACTATTTCATTCAAAATCACAAACCAAATATATGCATCCAAATAAATGCAAAAATATTTGGTGATACTTATAACTAACCCCTTCCGCAAAAGTTGGTTTGACCTCAGCTGAAGGAAGCTACCAAAACGTAAAATCCACTAATTCACTAATATTGTTAGGATACTAAAATATGGACAAAAAATTTAATTAAAGTGTGATTACTCTGTTTCTGATTTGTTACTTGTAATTTTAAAATATACTACAAAAGCAGTTTAGGGGCTATCCTTTTTTACTCGAATGGTACAATCCAGACATGCCTTCCCTTCATTCAATGGGTCGGAGAGTTATGCTTAATGTTTATGTAGTTCAAAGTGGCGTCCGTGGGCTGGATGAACCGTAGGGCCAAAAAGTTGATCAGCGGCGTCGTTGTTGTATTGTTTCTTAAAATTTAAGGCCGACGTCAGTCTTCACATCGTGATCTCCCGTAGTTTCGCTTTAAGTGAGTAATGAGGAGAGAAAAATATATTTCCCCGAACACCAGCGCACAACGAGAAGAAGTCCATGGATACAGAAGACGGGAGAAGGAGAAGGACGAGGAGCGCTCGGACGTGCAGGAAAGCCGGAGCAAAAAGCGGTAAAATGAAGAGGGAAGTGGACAAAGTTCTTAGATCTTTGTCTGTGGGGAACTCCGAGGACCTTGAAGGCCCCGTGGAGGTGGATTGTCTTTACGGGAACTTGTTCCGAAGCGAGAGTCTAGAAAAGAGGACCGTGGGGCCGCGTTACAGCCTCCTGCGAGAGATCGGAAGGGGCAGCTATGGCGTGGTGTACGAAGCCATAGCGCGGAAGTCGGGCGCAAGGGTCGCCGTGAAGAAGCTTCGCTGTGACGCCCCCGAAAACGTGGAGCTGGCCCTGGCCGAGTTCTGGGCTCTGGCGAGCCTGGAGAAGCGACACGAAAACGTCGTGCAGCTGGAGGAGTGTGTGCTGCAGAGGAATGGCATGGCTCAGAAAATGAGCCATGGCAACAAGAGGTCCAAGCAGTACCTCCGCTTAGTGGAGACCTCTCTAAAAGGTAACATTCAAGTATTTACCAATCCTCAATATCCATTGTCAAAATTAAGATTATAACTAATCGCCTACATTCCAGTAGCTTTGGTAGTGTACATTTTTTTGTCTATAGTTAATCAGTTTACCACTGGATGTTGAGCCCATAATGTTTCACTTCCACTGTTACATATAGCTGTTCTTTTATTATTTAAAAAGAATATTATAAAAGTATTGTTATGACGTTAGAGATATAGGAAGTGGAATCTTCATGGAGAAGTCACCGTGTTTTTGTCACGTCATCCAGACTTGGCTGGACCAGAATAATCAAGTTCCTGAGCGGTGCGCGGTAGCTTTCGGTTTTAATATCAGCCTTCCGCGATCGCTTGCTTCGTCAGGCTTTCTGCTCGGCCAAAGCTCTCGCCATGGATGCCCTTCTGTGCTCTTAGCGGGGCTCCGATGTGGACGGTCACCTTTGTAAACGTGTAATGGCAAGGAAAGCGAGGGAGCTGCTGCCCCAGTCCTGGCTGTCCCGGCCGCAGCTTCACCATTTCAGTGGAGGCCTTTTTGATCTCCAAGAAAAGTTTTAGTCGCTGAAATTCTAGCAGTGTGTACAATTTAACCATTGTTTATGTTCCTAATCAAGAGCAGCATTTATGTTGGATTTATTTAGTAAACATAACCCCTTTAGCGAAGCCCTGCCGTTTCCAGTTATCCAATTGTGCTTTTTTTGTGCTGGGGGGGGGGGATGGGTGCTTTTGTAAGAATCCTGCTGCAGATGACAGCGAATGGGGGCAGTTTCGTGGCGTTTCTGCCAATTCGATGCGGTTTCGCGAAGATTTTGTAAATTTAATTTTATTTCTTTCATTTGGTTGGATATGTAAGGCAAATACTCCAGCCCTAACACTTTACCCAAAATATCATTTTCAGCGTTCATGGTTAACACTCATCGGACTTCCTTGTCTGCTAGATGTATCAAATGAAAGAAGAAAATCACAGCCTAGTATTATATTACCACTCACCATGGAAAAATCTGCGTGTTCCTTTGGCCACATATGGATCAGACCAAGGTTCTGCCCTAAACTGCAGTCAGGTGTGCCTGGCTCATCCTCCTCTTGGGTGACCTGTCCCGGCACTGTTCCCATTGATGCTTAGGTGTTCCTGACTAAGCGGAGTTATCCGCGCTCGGCCCCAGACAGATTACACAGGTAAACACACTGGCCTCGGAAGCAGCTGACAGCTGCTTGCCAAGATTTGTGCATGGCTCAATGGCTGCTGGCTGGTGATAACAATCTTTGTGTGGTTACCCTGCTGTGGTTTATTTTAAAATTGTTTGATGACTTCCTCTCTGTCTTTGACTACCTTGTCAAAGTTTTATGGCATAAGGTAAAATAGAGGTGATTGGTTTAGTACAGTAATCTGAATAATGCAGACTGACAATGTACTGTCTTTGGACTTGGGGCCTAATAGTTGATGACACAAATTTTAATGTCCCCAACCTGTTTCTTATATATAACTCTCCCACAGATGTTTCCTGGCTGATACAGAAACAGTTTTGTTTATTGTGATTCCGGTCATTTATGATTCTTGTCACTTCAGGCTTAACGGACCATGTTTATGAAGCAATATGATCAGCGTGTGCCCTTAAATGCCCAATCACAGCGTTCTCCATAAAAGCAGAGATGTTCTTAAACGTGTAGGCCTTAAAAACTACAAATCTGCTTAGAGGATGAAAAATGACAGCACACTCCAGGATATTTCTCTTTCTGATTTTGTGCATTACGTGCTAAAGTGAGAATTGGAAAGACAGTGTTGCCTTTGGTACCCTTATCTCTGCAGGGGTCCTGTGTGTTGGTTTAAGCTTAGGATGTATGACTGGGGTATGGAGGTGCATGTGCGCAGTCTGAGTATCTGTGTGGCATTTTCTATTGCAGGAGAGCGAGTGTTGGGCTATCCAGAGGAGCCATGCTACTTGTGGTTCGTGATGGAGTTCTGCGAGGGTGGAGACCTCAATCAGTTCATCTTGTCCCGCCGGCCAGACCCTCGGACTAACAAGAGTTTCATGCTGCAACTCACTAGTGCTGTGGCGTTCTTGCACAAGAATAACATCGTCCACCGGGACCTCAAACCTGACAATATCCTGATCTCAGAAAAGTCAGGAGCACCTGTACTCAAGGTGGCGGACTTTGGGCTGAGCAAGGTTTGTGCTGGTCTGGGTGGCGTCGGCAAAGGGGAGGACAAGAATAAGGACATCAATGTGAACAAGTTCTGGTTGTCTTCAGCTTGTGGATCTGACTTCTATATGGCACCGGAGGTATGGGAGGGCCACTACACAGCCAAAGCGGACATCTTTGCCCTGGGCATCATTATCTGGGCCATGCTGGAGAGGATCACCTTCATTGACGCGGAGTCTAAGAGGGAGCTGCTCGGAACGTATATCCGGCAGGGCACAGAGATTGTCCCGGTCGGGGAGGCGCTGCTGGAGAACCCAAAGATGATCCTCCACATTCCTCAGAAGCGGAGGAGCTCCATGTCAGATGGGATTAGGCAGCTCCTGCAAGACATGCTGGCCGTCAATCCCCAGGATCGGCCTGACGCCTTCCAGCTGGAGATCAGAATGGACCAGGTTACATGTGCTGCTTGACCATTAGAAGCTGAGCGATAGCGGACCTTTTATTTATCAGGTATTGACGAGCACGACCTACCTCCTTGACCCAAAAAGACATGCAGTTCTTTATTTTACGACGTCCGCAAATGCCACATAAGGATTTAGTGTCTTGTGCGAAAGTTTGACTTACACACCAAGGAGTTTATCTGGCACTTTGGTGACCACCTAAGGGTAAACATGTTTATTCTTTCTGGCAGGTGCATGTTAATTCAAACCATCTTTCCCATATCAACCCAGGCCTCTGCTCTCTTGAACTCAAATGCACTCACCCTCACTAATTTAAGGTCATAGATTAATTGTCACGCTGGTGCAATCTAAACATCTCACTGATGATTTAAAAAAAAAATGTCTTTCCTTCCTCTCGTTTGTCTCTCTAGTTTGTTTCTGCTTCTCCTTCTTCCTCCCGCTTTCTGTTTTAATCAAAAACATGTAAGTAGCTTCAGGGGCAGAATGTACCCGGCATTCTTAGCAGTACCAGCCAGGGCCCCGCCCTGCATCCCCCAGTGCTGTTTCATAACACTCACAGCGTCTCCCTGAGGGCCACGGCATTGTGGTCGATCACATCAGCTGTTCTCTCTACCTCAGATCTCGGAGTAGAGATGTTTATCTCAGCTTTATCTTTCCATAATGCTCTCTGCGCCATTATACCTTGCGAGTGTATGCTGGGACTTTCCAGATATTCCTCATACAATTTTGTGCGTAGCTCAATCGCCGTTGTTTTCTGCGCGACCAGTACAGCTTGGGGCAGCTATCATGTTGATGAGGCAAGGTGTTAAGTGAGTGGTTTGTATTTGTACTGCTAGAAGCCATGGACTTTTTGTGGGCATGTGCGTGACAACCCAGAACAGCAGGAAAACTGCAGTGACTGACCCAGCCTAAGTTTTAGGGCTGGGCACCGAACCTCAGTACTTTTGCGGTACCGACTGAAATATCCAATCCTATCGAGGACTGAAATATTAGCTTGCTTTCGGTGCAAAATTCCGGCACCCAAATAGTAAATCTCAGTGCTGAGCTAATAAACATGCAGTGTCCATGTTTAAATCTGAAGTCGCTGGTGATTGGCTCGCTAACGTAACGCTACTTAAATGCGTAGCGTGAAAAAAGTGCCTAAGAATTCAAGTGTGGCTCCACAGCGTTCCAGGCTGCGACCATTTAGTCCCATTTTGCGACCATTTTTGGAAACTAAATTTTATAACTAGACGCACCAGTGACTTTCAGCTATGCCCCCCATATAGCGGCTGACCGCATCGTCATATAACACGTGAAACACCCGGAGAATTGGAGTGCATGTGTATGTGAGTGAGATCGTTGGAACTCTGGCTGATTCAGGTCCACGGAGGAATCTAACGTGCATGTGTCGGGTTACATACAGTGATAAACTTGCTGATTGCTTGACGACAAGCACCGGCACTAAAATGGAAGTTATGCAGATGTGCATAAAAACAGATAAAAGTAGATGGTATTATTTTTATACTTCAATAAGATTGAATACTTTTTGCCTACGTCTCCAGCTGGTGGCGCCGGTGAAACGTGCCGACGCTTATTAGCGGGATAACGTTACATCGTATTTTATTCTGAGGAAAATGAAAGATTGATTTGTTGGCCAGATTTATATATGAATTATAAACATGTCACAGGTTGTGTAAGTAAAATCAGGGCTCTCAAGTTTCACACATTGACTGTGAGACATGCATTTCAACCAGCTCACACACTCACATGCACGCCTTGTGTTTCTCACGCTGAGAAGTAAGGGGAAACGCCCACCAAGGTGTCCTGTTACATAGAATTAATGGACGAGGTGCAGACATACGGAGTGGAGTTAAATCTCCTGATCAAGTTAGACAAGAATTGATAGCCACTTACCAGCCAATCAGAAAATAGCATTTACTGCATGTGATCCCGCTGCAAGCACATTATCACGTGGATGCGCACAGATATGGAGTGCAGACAAGGTGGAAGTGAAAAATCTGATGAATGTAGTAGGCTGGGCTCTGAAGTGTCACGCACTGACACCCGCTGCGCCCCTAACAGATGTTATCTCACTCCAATCTTTTGATGAAACTTCAGAGCCCTGTGGCCTGTACTACGAAGAGGGGTTACTGGCTTATCGGGGTAACTTGTCGGATTTAAGGTACCACAGTTTAAATGGACTTCATATTAGTTCACTTACATTTTGCCCAGACTACCTTAAATTCGACAAGTTACCCCGATAAGCCAGTAACCCCGCTTCATAGTACAGGCCACGGGTAAAATATAAATAAAAGGTTGTGTCCTGTTATGATCATGGTTGATCCCCCCCCAGTAACTAACCAATAACTAACAAAACAAGTTGTTCAAGTAAAAGTTTAGTGCTGTAATTTTAGATGTACTTTTATTGTTGAAATTGATTTAAAAACGTATTGGTATTGATAAAAGTATTGTTCAGGATCCGGTATCGAAATCAAGGTATCATTCTGCTACTCGTATTGAAACGTTTTGAACGATACCCAACCCTAGATTTTAATTAGTAAGTGATGTCATGGGTAGCGTGATCACCAAGCTGTCTAGGGTAGTGTTTTTTATCCTGGGGGTGTTCCACAAAGTAGGATTTCTTAGTTAGCTGGGTTTAACTTAAGCTAGAACTCATGATTGTCCAATAAGAGTTTAGAGAAGGAGAATTTCTATTGGACAATCGCGACTTATTGCTAAGTTAAACCCAGGTAACTGAGAAATCCTGCTTCGTGGAACATCCCCCTGGTCCTTGGTTAACCCCAGATGGTTTGCGCCATGTTTTCGGTCCCTCCCTGCTTCCTGCCTCACTGTCCATGTTTTTGCTCCCTCTCAGCTCCTTGCCAGATTGTCCATGTTTTTGCGCCCTCTCAGCTCCCTTCGAGACAGTCCCCAGACTGTCTGGGGTCCCCGAGAACCAGTTTCAGAAACACTGCTTTAGGGATATGCGTCGTCATCCAGGCAGAAAAGACTCAGCGCTGTGGGAAATCCTCTCTGTGGAAGCTGACGTTATGTTTGTCAGGTTTCGTGAAAGCCCTGGGGGGGTACTGGTTTGAGCAAACATGCTTGTGTGCGATAGGGGCTTTTTTGTAGAATTCAAAGGACCGCTTTCCTTGTTTTGGGAAGTGAGGCAGTCAGCAATGACTAATGAAGTACTGCTCTGCAGGTGAAGAATGGTGGCATGTAATAGGAGAGGTAAAGTAGTTATAACAGTGAATATCAGTGCTTGACTAATCACGTCGGTCTGTCCACAGATATGTACATTTTAAGCAATCGGCACTTCAGTGGTGTGTATTGTGAGGATGCTGTGAATCCCTGCTATTTCGGTTGAGTAGATTTGCAGATATTGCAGTTTGTCCCTAAATGCCTCCCTCATCTCCCCATCCATGGTGGCTTGAAAACAAACACTCACAGATGCACACGTTTGTATTCGTATCTTTGTCCTTAGGAATCAATGGACAGTCCCTACAAAGCCGTAATCCCAACTATGATAACCTTAACCCCTACCCAGCCGTAACCTTAACCATAAGTAACCAAACAAAATACATGACTTTTGGAATTTTTAGTTTTTTGATTGCATCCTTAGTTGCTTATAAAATAGATTTTTCCCTTTGTGGGCACTTGAAATTATGCCCCCACATTTTTATCATATTGTGGGGACATTGTGATGTAATATATACCTGACCACACACACACACACGCTGAGCAAGCAAGACCCTGGTCAGCAAACTCTACTACTTCTGGTTTTCCATTCATTCATTCTTCTACCCCAAAGCTACAAGTCAACATTCAGACTTGAATCTTCAGAGAAATTCAGAATGATTCCTTTTTATTCAAACTTGCATTTAAACACTATAAGATACACTTCACTGTAAGAAGTGTTATGTTGTATTGAATCGTGATTATTCTTTTGTTACATTTCATCACTTCTTTGTTTTGACTTTAAAGTTTATGTTAAATACCAACAGCTCTTTAGGCAAATCAATATTAGGTATCCCTAAGCCTTAGTCAGGATTTTACCATCTGCTTGTTGAGTAAGTGTGCTGAGCTAAGTGGCCTCAGACTACCCCCCCCACCACCACCCCCACCACCACCACCACTCCCCCACCCCACACCTTGCCTGAGGGGGGAGATCAGTCTTTTGTAGAAGACAGACAGACTGTAAGAGGTTTGGGTGGTGGGGAGTGCTGTAAAAGTGCCTTGATTTTGTTTTCTCAGTCTTCTGGTTTAGAAGCGGGGCTCTGTAGTACCCGTTAGCACATCTTTACACAAACCCCCCTTGTAGTGAAAGAGAATTGCCATGAAAACAGTCACAGTTCTCAGTCTCCGTCTCCCCCCTGGAACAGCCGGGCCATTCTTGGGGGGAGGGGGAGGGGCACCACCCGAACGTGCCTTGCTGGCTACGTGCTACACTAAGGGTGTACTCACACTATGCAGTTTGAACCGTGCCTGAGTGCGTTTGACCACCAAAGTGCGGTTCGTTTGACTAGAGTGAGTGCTCCGAACCTTGCCCGGGTGTGGTTCATTTAGCCGTCCCTGGCCCGCTTGGAAGAGGTGTGCCAGAGCACGGTTCAGTTGGACTCGGGCGCGGTTTGCATGTAGTGTGAGCGCTAACCTTGCT
>JAODLD010000113.1:5673026-5684750 GCA_026781065.1 Mormyrops boulengeri
CCAAATTTCATGAATACTTCTCTCAGTCAGTGTTCGCCACCAGCAAAACTTTGTACAACTACAGCCGATTTTTCAGAACTTTCAGGTCAAAACCTAATGAAATTAATGAAATGAGCACTGTAAATTGAAACATGCTGCATTTTGACAGACAAAGGACACTATGCACTTGCAGTAACACAAATAATTATGCTTTTAGCAGAAATTTCATAATTTTGTTTCTGTTTGCTGCTTCTTTGCCATCTACACCAATGAGGCCATGGAGTGTCTCCCTTTCCTTTTTGCAAGGCAACACTAATCTGTAATCTGTGCAAAAACAGTGGGTATGGCAACACATATATTACAGTAAAACATTTACATTTAGTCATTCAGCAGACACTTTTATCCAAAGCAACTTACAGTGAAGTACTGTAACTACAGGGACTGTCCCCCTGGAGCAATTTGGGGTCAAGCACCTTGCTCAGGGGCACAATGGTGGCACCCCCCTGGGATTGAACTCACAATCTTCCGGTGTTCCTACAATAATAAGGACCCAGATCCCTAACCACTAGATCGCCACCATCCCCCTAGATCACCGCCAAGCATTTTACAATATTTGAAGCTGGAACACTGAATGAAAACACACACCTGCCTGTAATTTCAGCTAAGAACCTATCTAGGAATTTGTTTGGTTAGTGCCATATGTACAAAAGGGGCCATCTTTGAATTGGCATTTTCTGCTAGGAATGAAATATTTACATACTGCAAAAAAGAAACGGCAACACCTACATGATTTCAAATGAAATATATTACAGCATTTTAGAATTGGTTGGTATTACAATTTTTACACGCAAAAGTAGTTCTTGTTTATTTTATTTTCACAACGCAACATGACAGTAATTCGTGCCAAACTGGAGGATACAGCCACACTTTATATATGCATTTTGCAATGCTGAAAGTTGTTAGTGTTTATTAGCCCATTGAACATTGAGTGCCCCAGTAGTGTTGTTGGCTGACAGCATTTGTCATTGTGATGGCAGCATGGGTCACTTTTGGGTGAATTGTGAAACGTTTTGGTGGTTGTAGTGCAAGTGATGTGCTCAGGTGTGTATTGGTACAGCCCACTGTCTGAAGTGTTGTGGAAAAAGTGGACATGGCATTGAGACAAGTGTGAAAATGATTGGAAAAAACTGTAATACGGTAGCACTGTTGTTCTGGGTGGAAGGAGTTTCAATGCTTTCCCTGTATTGCACAGGTTCCGTTGGGGTACTCTAATTTTCTCACACAGTCCAAGGACATGGAGTTAGGTCAAGTGGTGTCTCTAAATTGCACACCAAATATTTTTGTATTTATGTGAGTGCGGGTCCTGTGATGGACTGGCATCCCATCTACGGTGCATGCAGCAGTTTGTGTTCATGCTACATTTGGCTGAGGATGTGGGTGGTTGCGGTCGAAGCATGCATACAGCGGTGATATTCCACAAGACCAGCAGAGGGCAGTTGGATTACGACAAACACAAATACAAGCAGTGTAGTGAAACGGGTAAACTTTTATCAACAGTTTTAAAGTTATTAGTCTAGGCTTGGGCAGTACTGCAGTAATACGGCATACTGCAGTATATTTTAATCCTTGGGACAAAATTTGACAGGGGACTCTCCCCGCCTGGCAGATTTTATCGCCAAGATTTCAAAATGCCACAATACTGCTGGTTATTACAATACTGTGTACCTCAGTGTAATGTCTGGACAGTATGAAAAATTAGATACAGTATGGATGTTACCTCCAAACCTCCTCATACAGCTAGAGGGTGTTACACAAAGCAGTATTTCTCGGTTAGCTGGTTAAGTTAGAAGTCACGATTATCCAAGAAGAGTGTAGGTAAGGAGCATTCATTTGGACTGTGAATGTCCGCGCTGCCACCTACTACAAATACCCAGTCAATTCTCTTGCACTAACCAGGGCCCTGCCTAGATGGGGGGCCCTCCAAAAGACTCGGAAATAATTTTATTTTCGTTCCTAATTTTAATACTTTGTTATTATAGAAATAAATAATACCTTAAATGATAAGCTGTTCCCTTTATCAGCTTATCTGCCTGTTTCCTGCTCCCCCCCCCCCCCATTTTATACAGTATTACACATTCATTTCGCTGTCAACAACGTACATTTTAGGCCATTTGTATAACATTTATTTTGAGTATATACATTTTTGGCTGATGAGTTGTCTACTTATTTTGATAGGGTTGCAATTCTGGTGTAATGCACAATTAATAACTTTGGGTATTCAATGAATTTAAATGCAGCCTAAACTAATCACGTGCACCACGCATTTCTTGTAACTTGCCGAAAATATTAAAACCAAAGAAACACAAGGACCAGATTAATCTGTATAACCAACTTCCTCTGAAGAAGCAAGAAGTCAATATCAGACTGTTCACTCTCACTACATACTGTAAATGGACTCACTGAGTCCTCGACAGATGTGACATTTTAAATATTTGTCTGCTGGCCACAAAGATATCACAGTAGTAAATAGTTTGTTTTTCAAATGGGCCATTTTATTCGATGAAATTTAGGTTGCTAGATTAGCAGAATATTAGTTTAGCTCACCATTTAGAGTTCTGTATGCTTTCCCAGAATAATTGAGCTCATTTTATGCCAGTTACATCATGTGTTATTTGAGTTTTAATATAAGTTTAGATTAATCTTGTAACATAAGGCTGCAAAGTTTGAAATAGGGTCCTCCCATAGCATAAAACAGCCCCCAGGTTGGCCAAATTTACCCCGGGGAACCCCCCCCCCCCCCCATGCCCCACCCCAGTTGGCAACATTATTTACCCTAATCCAGGCACATCTGCCCCTTAAAAAGTCTTTGCATGGCACTGTTTGAAAATACAGACGCTCCTCTACTTGGCCGTTCGTAACTTGAAATGTTCGTAAGTCGTTATTCAACATCATTTTAAGGGCATACGCAAGTATAAAGAACTAGGATGCTGGGAGTCCGCACGCTACGCTGGTGGGAGTAGCGGCCAGAAGTCGTACTAAGCAGAATTGGCGCGCAGAAAAAAATTTGATGTTGCGGACAGGAGACAGGTGCCCAAGGAACACAATTTGGACTTACAGTCCTCTTCGTTCGTATGTCTGAAGGTTTGTAAGTTGAAAGTTCGTGAGTAGAGGAGCGTCTGTATCACAAAACACATTACTTTTACAATATGAGTAAATGGGATTACTCCATTACTCCACACAATCTTCTGTGGTGAATCCAATTTATTACCATTACAAAAAATGTTATTTAAAAAATCTTAAGAATGGCATCCAGGTATGATTTGAGTGATCTGATAAATGGGTTAAACTATTAATTATTTATGTTATGTGAATCAGGATGTGAGTCACTCCGAAATCAAAGGCCGACTGTAGAAAAAATGGTAGACTTACAGCAAGGTTGCTGGTTGTGGTTACAATAGGTTTTTATTATCATTATTATTTTATCATTATTATTATTATTATTATTATTTTTTTTACCTTTTTAAAATTCCTTATTGCATCGCAGCTCCACCTTTCAGAAGCGCTGGACTAGGTCGTTGTTTTAAAAGGAGGTCAGAGATTATCACAGGTTGACCTCTAGTGGGAAAAAGCTGAAAATACAGTGCCTTGCAAAAATGTTGAACTCCTTAAAATGATCAGAATTGCCTGACCTACAAATGGTTCTTACACAAAATCCTTCCTGTCAGTATTTTTATTGCAAACTCACAGTCTATCATCGTAAATTTTCCACATTTTTCAGTTATATGTCAGCAAGTCTTAAAAAAAAATGAAAAACTGAAAAATGCAACGTATGTAAATATTTGACCCCTACAAGTGAGTATTTGGTAAGATCCCCTTTTGCTGCAATAACAGCCCTATGTAGCTACCAGCTTATTCCCAGTTGATTTTTTCTGTGATTTTTTGTGGTATTTGAACTCCCAACACTGATTTTCATAAAACCATATACCATGTAATGGTTTAGTGGCAAGGAGGGGTGTAAGACCCTGGCTGGCTTGGTGGGATTCCTGACTAAAACCATGACACAGAAAATAATAATTGAAATGTGTTTCAATATCTTTAATAGGTCTTCCTTGTCTGTTTTGTTACCCATCCTCAATGTAACTTCAGTTCGTTTTACTAACCTAATCTTTGAACATGGACACAATGCATGATGGTACAGTCATCACAGACTATGCAGCGCATGTGCAGAGTGTGCCTTGTCATGAAATTGTTTGATTGGCTAAAGAGACACTATATGTTCTTTGTCCGAATTTCATTGGCTATACATTCTTTGTACGTATTTCATTGGCTATTCATTCTTTGTGCGTATTTCATTGGCTATGAAATACTATGAAATAGTATTGGAATTGGCTATGAAATAGTGGATGTGAGTTGCACATATACCGGAGTTGAAGGCCAAATGCTAAAGAAATGAAAAACTAACTAAAACTGAAATGACACATTATCATCTCTTTTCATTAATCGGTTATAGCATTGACTGGATATGAGAGAGTTATTATAGCACATATACAAAGGAGGGGTGAAATAGGAACTGTGGTTTTGGGTTGTGTAATGGTACCAACCGCAGTTTTGGGTTCACGGTTCGGTGCAATTCCGGTACAGCAGGGAAAACAGAATTTGTTTTGAAATTTAGGAATATAATTAAACATGCAAACAAACACAGTTGTAAACTGTGTCTAAATAAAACGTAACAGATGCTTATTTGCAAGTTGTAAACATAAGTAGGCCTATGTTTAGTAAATTAATCAAAAACACAACATAATCATTCATGCAGCCATTTCTATATATCCGCTTGTCCTATTCAGGGTCACAAAATAACAAATATAATGAACTAAATCCCGGCTTGCAATCTCCATTCTAGTTCATCCTAAACGTGTTTGATGGGGTTGAGGTCAGTGCTCTGTGCAGGCCAGTCAAGTGCTTCTACACCAAACCCACCCAACCATGTCTTTATGGACCTTGCTTTATGTGGCAAGGCACAGTCATGCTGGAACAGAAAAGGGCCTTCCCCAAACTGCTCCCACAAAGTTGGAAGCATATAATTGTCCAAAATGTCTTGGTAAGCTGAAGCATTGAGAGTTCCCTTCATTAGAACCAAGGGACCTAGCACAACCCCTGAAAAACAACCCCATATCGTTATCCCTCCTCCACCGAACTTTACAGTTGATACAATGTTGTCAGGTAGGTAACGTTCTCCTGGCATCTGCCAAACTCAATATCATCCATCAGACTGCCAGACAGAGAAGCATGATTTGTCACTCCACGGAATACATTTCCACTGCTCCATATTTCAGTAGTGACATGTTTTACACCACTCCATTCGACGCTTGGCATTGCGTTTGGTGATGTGAGGCTTGCATGCAGCTGCTCGGCCATGGAAGCCCATTCCATGAAGCTCCCAGTACACAGTTTTGGTGCTGGGGATAATGGCAGAGAAAGTTTGGAACTCTGCAGTTATTGAGTCAACAGAGTGCTGGATACTTCTATGCACTATGCGCATCAGTGACCCCACTCTGTTACTTTACATGGTCTGCCACTTCGTGACAGTTTTGTTGTTCTTTTGAAATTTCACAAACTGACTTATTGCAAAGGTGGCATCCTATGACAGTACCATGCCTGAATTCACTGAGCTTTTCAGAAAGACCCATTCTTTCACGGATGATTATAAACCTGACTGCATGGCTAGGCACTTGATTTTACACACCTGTGGAAAAGGGCTTGAATGAAACACTGGAATTCAGTGACTAAGATGTATGTCCCAATAGTTTTGTCCATATAGTGTATGTCTCAATGTGTTGTAGCACTGGCAGGATTTGTATATCCCAGCATGCTCGTGGGCAACTGTATTCAGCCCCTTGTAGTGTTACTGTTCATTCTTGTTGTACTGTCCTGTTGTGGCGTGTGTGTTTGCCTGTGTCTTATTTGAACCCTGTCCGATCCTCATGTGTCCTTAGGTTTGTATAAATCTCCCACCATGTGTACAGTTCCGTACAGTTTGGCATCTGACCTTCCTGTGTTTCCCTAATGTGATTGTTGGATGCCAATTATAGTCCTGTTAATGACTGAATATAAGAATGTGCTCTCCCCAGCAAGCAAGTCTCCTTATCATATAAATATAAAATGTTTAAACTTTTTTTTTTGATCGTCAGTTATTGTGAATCTGTTAACACTAAACTGCATTACCTGTAGGAATGGGGTATCCAAATGGGGAAAGGGAACTTTTACAGTACAATTATACAATCCCAAGTCTAACATCATGTAATTTAAGTAACCTAAGGCACCATCACAACATGAATTAAACTTTGCTGTTGTCTGTATGCTATAGTGACACCTCCAGGTCATACTGTGGTCTGACTTACTTAAGATGGGCACCCACAAACTTTATTTCTGTACAAAGAGAGGTTTATAAGAGAAATATACTGGAAACACAAATTAAACTAAACCATGCAGAACAAGTTAGAACAGCTCGTAAAACTACACGTTACCTCATGCTCCTTAGGGAAGCACGTTTTACTCGCAGGCAAAGAATACCATCGTCGTAGTACCATCTTGTTTCGCAAAAGGAATAATGAGATTAAGATTAAATCGTTTAGGACATATGGCTTAAACCTGCCGAAGTAGTACCGCGAGTTTCTTCGTTAAATACTTCTCTGCAAATTACTTTCGTTATACAGTTACGGTTAGGTACTTATAAGAGGCGGGATATGTGGTTAGATATATGTAGGAAGGGATACTGAGCGGGTGTATATGACCTATAACACATCTTTTCACAGCCTTTCAGCCTGTTCACTGATCGAAGTCGACGTCTGTTTTAAAAGTTCTATTATGGATAAGCAATGCAAAAGTGATACGTTTAACAAGGCCAAGGTAAGAAAAGTTGAAACGTCTCAAGTTAAAACGTGCAAGATCATGCAGTAACTTATTTTTGTGTTGGAGCAGCTGCCGTAATAAATTTTATAAAGCGATCACGTTTGTCTCAGGTTCTTGAATTTACAGGCTGTTGCTAACGATTCCTCTCATCAGACATCTGAATTATATATTCATAAAATTACTCGTAAGCTGAAGTGCAGAATGATCATCATAAAATAAATATACATTTTATAAAACTTCGCTGCAGTTAAAAACTAGTGTGTCCTTGTTTTCTCACTGCGAATCTTGTTGCTGGTTGTAGTTCTGTTCTCGATCGTTTTTGTTTTACAATAATAGCCGTGCGCCTGCTAACGCTCCAGCAAGAGCAGACAAAAGGTTTAACTTCATTTGCATGAAGAGCAACGGTAATAGCATAGGGGTCTGGCGCTTCGAAGTGTCCTTAAAACACATACTAAACGTGTGAATCGTTCAGCCCTTGTAGATGTGTGTTTTTCAAATTAAGATCCATATGTAGCAAAGATAGTTATTTTACTTCCGTCTTCCTCCTATGTGTTTACCCGTTGCGTGATGTCCGTCTGCTGCTTCAGCAGAATATACAGAATAGTACGATCGACGATTAGTTGAAGACGAATCCGAGTGTAAATATTGCATTGAATTAACATCAGTGATTAGACCTTCTTTTACAAGCAGTTCACCTGTAACAGTTGCATTCGTAGTGCTACCGTAGCCTACTACATCTACTAGGCACCGATCGTTTTAGTAGTGTTTATGAATGGATGAAGGGTGTAAAAACTATCAGTCTGTCAGCGGAGCTGCGGTCTGCTGCGTCCCAAAAAAGACCCCAAATTAACTAATGGTAACCATCATAAAATGACTGAGAACGCACGAATTACATATGTATGCCTAATGGAGTTTGAAAAGGTTTTTTCGCCGGTATCAAAGTATACCAATATATGAGAAATATTACACCATCATTTAAAAGACAGTCACACAAACAATGCACTTGATAGCAGTTATTTCTTTCAGTAACATGGATGTTATTGGATTTGCCTGTCACAAGTTTGTCGTACGTCATGGAGTCACTAGTCAAATTATGGACTAGCTACTGAGTAACGAAGGTTGGACCTGATCTGATAATAAAGTAATTGATTGATTGATCGATTGATTGATTGACTGATAACGAAGTACAGGTGTCCCCCCCCAGTTTATGCCAGTTCGATTTTACCACAGACCTACATTGGCACCTGTTTCGAGGAGGATTTTCACTTTTACGTAAAAAGGAGAAAAAGCGAAAATATCGTTTAGGATTTGTTTATGAGGTCTTGTGCTGCATAACGACATTTCGGTCAATGACGGACCGCATATACGACGCTATTCCCATAAGGTTATAAAGGTCAGGTCGGGTCAGGTTGGGGAGCATCTGAGGAATTCCCTTCGCTTGGGGACCTTACAGCCGTCGTGACGTCATAGCCGTCGTGACGTCATGGCGCAGCGCAGTCCTCACGTGTTTGTAGTGGTGCCGGTATAAACAAACCTACTTAAAATATTATTCCTGTTTTCACTATATGTTGCTGTCATTTATGTCAGCATTTATGTCACTATATGTTGCTGACTTAAAGGCGGTGGGTTGCAAATATCTTTTATGGGGCAGGTGCTCGACGGTAAAAGTTATCGACTAGGGGTGGGGAGGGTGCAAGTATGTCAAAGTATTTTAATCATCTGGGCACAGTTTCAGCTCGACACCATAAATGTACTTCAGGGTTATTCAAATCACCTGTGAGCCAGGTGTGAAGCCTGTGGCCAATCATAATCAGTAATTATTAAACTAACTACCTGGGAGAACTGAAAACAAGGCCTGGATTTGGAATCAAGTTCCAGATTTGAAGAGCACTGCTGTACTTATTTGCTTGCTTATTATACACTTCTGTAAGGATGTGTCGTCTGCATTCTGGTGCAGGTCTTTTGTTCTGCACACTTGTTTTTGAGAGCTGTTTTAATGTTTTGATAGTGGTAACAGTGGTCCTTGGGGAACACTGGACAATCCACGTTTTTGCTTCCTCTCAGCTCCGAGCCCTGTACCAGGTATTCGGTGTTCATGATTGGCTGGGAGCTGGGAGGAAGCAAAAACGTGGACAGGCCAGGGTTCCCCGAGGACTGGGTTGGGAAACACTGGTGTACACAATACGTAAAGCAGTGGAACTAGAGTTTGGTGCTAACACCTGTCCAGGCACATCTATGAAGGTTAAATATTCTCTTTTGTATCCTCCTCTGGCTTTTAGAGACACCAAACTTCTTCAGACTGCTGTTGTTAAACTCCATCCCCTCTTGTGAAGGATAAGCTGTTGGACAGTGCAAAAAACAAAAAGCAGGAAATAAAGAAGTCCATACAGTGTTGGATGCTAGTGCATATTACAACAGCCTAGTGCAGTGCTCTTCAAATCTGGACATTGATTCCAAATCCAGGCCGTGTTTTCAGTTCTCCCAGGTAGTTAGTGTAATAATTGCTGATTCTGATTGGCCACAGGCTTCACACCTGGCTCACAGGTAAAGGAAGGCTGGAAAATCAACAGGGCTCGGACCTTGAGGATCATGATTTGAATAACCCTGGCGTAGTGTCTCTTGTCTCTTCAGAGAAAGATCACAGAGTTGACCTTTGGAGGCACCAAACGCTTAGTCAGCATGGAGCGCGAGCTGGCCAGAAAACTGATATCTGATAGGTCGTTATCTTGTGATAGGGTTCTTAACCAGAGAGAGAACATGTTGACTCCCCAAATGCTTCCATTATGACATTATGCTGACTGTGACAGTGGGAAAGTTATCTACAGTGATGTGTAAATGGGTGAGCTTATCAGCTTTCCTTTGGTTTAGTTCTTTAGACAAGTTTTTTATGACTAAAATGTAATAACAGTGGCATTTTTAGTTTGGGTCATTAAAACTACATATTAATGTTTACATTATGCTTACATATTGCTCGTTGCAATGGATGTATAGTCGTTTACTAAATAAAATTTATTTTTTTGATAATTTTGAAATAAACATGCATGTTTGCTATTTAAAAACAATGGAATAATTATTGAAATGACTATTTAAAACTTTCATACTTAACAGCTTTTAATGCATTCTGTAAAATGACCAGTTTCAATGCTAGAAGTACTTTTGACATTTTTAGTTCTCAAAATTGTTTAATAAAGTTTCTTTCTTTCTTTCTAAATCCTGAAGGAAATTGCAGTCTGGCATCTCTCAGGTTTCTAAAATCTCAGTGTTAATTTTGAAACAAAATAATGTTACAAGATGGATTATGTTCCAGTTAGAGGGTATTTCCACCGAAAATTATTTCCTCTTTTCTTCAGTCTTTCTTCAGTTTTGGTGTCTGGTGTGTTCATCACATGTGGTATTTTGCAGTTTTGTAAAGTTCCCAGTAAGCATTTCAACATCCTGGAGGCTAGTTGTTGATTTTGATAGCACAAAGTAGTAGGCGACCAAAAAATAACAAGCATTAGCAGCATTAGGCCAAATGCGGATATTTAAGTGTACTTAGTAAAATTCAGAACCTTCTTTTGAAGATGCTAACAGAGTAGGAAATAAAGGTTCTTCCGCCATTCCCATTTTTCATTTTGACGTTTTTAGAAGTTCCAGTGGAGGCTTTTCCCCCTTAATCATAATGCAGATTTATGTCCACTTTGTCCAGCATTCATGATGTTCAGTTCAGAATTAGCTGTTGGCAGGCAACACGGTTTGTATTAAGATGATGGTTTAGAACCTGTTTCTGTAGTGAAAACTGAAAGTGCTTGGAGTTTCTGCCTGCAAATGTCAAAGTGTCAAAAGCTGTTGTGCTCTTTCATTGGATGGATAGGTTAGGATAGGTTTACCGTATTTACGTACTACTGTATTGTACTTTTACTCCATAGTAAATATTTTGACCTGAAGGTAGAAACTTGATTAGAATCTTTGTTGCTCTTTTTTATTGCACTTTTTGACTGGGTCGGAATACATTACCAACATTTCATGCCTGATAAAAACTAGTGTGGTTTATTTATGTATATTTATTATTTCTATATTTGTTTTTATAGTCTCTTCTCAAAGGCACTTCCTCCATGATTATCCCTGTCTACCTTATGTGGTGTACAGTTCAACAGTGTAGCACCTTTACAGCCTTTATGGGTTTATGTCATGATGATGCACAGGTCAGAGGTCAAGGAGAGCCTTCTTAAATAAAAATGAAACTAGGACCTGCCCTTGCCAATCCCACTAAATCAGATGTGCATATTTTTTTTATGTTTGCCATAGATTGGCACTTTATTTACTCAGAGTTTGAATGTAAAATCAAGAATTGAAACTTAATTATTTCTTGAGTCAGATTGCTGCATTATTGCATAGCTAATTTGAAAAGTCTCTATGGAGGGTTATTTGTATAATAAAGTATTTTTTACTGTTGTGGAATTGGATTCCATCGTGTATTTAAAACAGATATTCTTCTTAACGATTGTTTTGTTTAGTGGTCTCTTTCTGGCGCTTTTGTTCTCCACAATGTGCTGGGCCTGTTAGTCAATTTTTGTGGTGTATGTGTGTAAATAATCAGGCATGCAGAAAACAATTGCTCGTCACATGGACATCATGGATCTGTCCCAAACCCTTTGTGGTAGTGTTGTAGTCAAGACCGCCTAAACCGAGACCAAGACATTGCCGAGACTTGAGGGTACCAAGACCAAGGCTGGTCGAGACCAAGACCAAGACCGAAAACAGACTAGGGCTTTAATCAACATCACATTACTCAGATCAACTGTAGAGAAAAAAGGCATTGCTGTAAAGTGTCATTACTCGTAATTGCTCTGTAAA
>JAODLD010000113.1:5686619-5709563 GCA_026781065.1 Mormyrops boulengeri
ATGACTATCTTTCTTAAATAAAAAGCCTCAAGACTGCTGCCACCTACTAATAAAAAACTAAAATTTACCTAAAAGTAAATCAAAAATAATATTCTCTCTAGTAAATAAAAATAAAATAAATATCCATTAAGGTACACATTTAGAAAATTAACTGCACCCGATCTGTATTGTATACATATTTGAAGCTTTCAGCTTTATATTAGAACTGTGCAACACAAATATTGTCTCAAAAATACAAAGCATAACAAACCAAACATCCATTATGGTGCAGCATCTGTGCTGCGCTTGTATTCACATTAACAACCTACAGCTTCACATTAGGACGTTCGCGCATATGCATAATGCTGCCGATTCATCCACGCCTCTAAGAATGTTGTTCGGGGGAAACACACAAAGGTTCCGCATTTGCTGCATTCCTTTGGTACATATGCGTACCGAGCTGAAAGATCCGTACCGAAAATTTCCAGTACGAATATGTGTACCATTACACCACTCCTACAAAGCATATATGGTATTTGACCTGATCCCCGATCAGTCTCTTTGCGATCCAAAAAAAACCTCACACCAACACGGAAACAGGCAAGAGTTCTTGTCCACATCAGTTGTATTGAATGTATAAAAGGTGAAAATCTTTCAACTCCACTTGTACAAAAGTGATCTGCATTTGAAGGGCTTGATGTTGAGCAAAACAACAGCTAAGCAAGTGAAGCACAAGTAAAAATGGCAGCGTGGCAAAATAAACCCCGCACATGTATTAGACAAAGCCCTTGGGGTGAGAGTAATATGTGAAAGTATTGGAGGAAAATTCTAGCAAACATTGAAATTGGGAAACATCGATCAGTTTGAAGAAAAGATTAAATGCATAATTATTGTTTTTAAAGTGTACTATATGAATGTCTTTGTTACTTTCAGCTTATTACGACCATCCCCCAGCTGTTGTATGAGGAACGAACATTTTTTGGCTGGGACATCTGTTCTTCTGTCATACTAACTCACATACAGCACAGTCTTGGCCGTTATCTTCTCACACAACCTCTTGTGGCATCCCCACCCATTTCATTGGCTGGTATTCAGTCATAGATGGGACCAGATGGAGGTCTTACACAACATCACTACAAACTTTCAGACCTCTCTTCTGGAAGCTCAATAGCCAGGAAGACCTTTATGCTTGGAAATCATGTTTGCAAAAGCATTTCAAAAACAGTCTCCCACGTTTGATTAAATCCAGGCCCTTCCTGAAATCAAGACATTATCAGTTGTATAATAGAACTGTGTTGATCTATGTTTATAAGAAGCAGGAGTATGATTTACAGACACGAATATTTGTTTCATTTGAACTTACTGTAGTATGTGTTTTGCCAGCTCATGATATGTGTATGTATGCAGTTAGAGGGCATTTAGACAAGTGTTGCCTGCCAGTGTGTCCATCGTTTGTGCTTGGCTTGCATCCTGAGACTTAGCTCACACCAGCTGTGAGGCCACCTGCCAGCCCACAACTGAAACGTTTTGTGTGACTCTTCTGTGGGTCTTTATCCCGCCAGGTTGAGCTGCACGTGCACCTAGATGGCGCCTTCAAGTTGTCCACCATTAAGGATGTGGCAGAGTGAGTGGAAAATGTAACATGCTTGCACAACTTAGAGCACCAACTCTTTGAACATATTATTATGCTTAAATAAGAATCTTCCTTATACGGCAATTCCAGTATTATGGATGTAACATTTATACTTATATTGGCAAACAAAATGCCTTAGAGATTATTATCAATCACTTTGCATATCTTTCAATGTAACCTCTTAGGTTGAACATGGACAAATCCTCAAAACTCATATATATTTGCATGTTAGAAATGCGTAGCAATGTGGATGTGACGTCAAATTGACCTTTGCGTGAAATTGCCTTATATATTAAAATCCATAAATGTGTAGATATGCATGAGTGTTGTCAAAAATGAGATGTTCTGACAAAATAAGCTGTAGGGTCTTAGAGGGTCCTGTTTCCTCTTCCTCATGTGACCACCATCCATCCCGACGGTCCCCATCGTAGGAGACGGCGCATCACCGTCCCCGACACCGAGGATGAGTTGCGGAGGGTGTGCACGATGTGCGAGCCCTCCTCGCTCACCGAGTTCCTGTCCAAGTTCAGCCAGTACATGCATGTCATCGCGTGAGTCTCTCGCTTGCACCCCTGACCCTTGCAGGCCACAGGCTTCCACACAACAGGAAACTGGAGCAACAGGCAGTCCATAACAAGCTCTACAGCAAGCTAAGTGCAGCGTCCAGAGATGATTGCTGTCCAGTGTATCCACCACTGGTGTGAAATTCAAACTGGCAAAATGCTCTCACACTCCTAATGGAGCGAACAATGCTGAAATATTTTGGGGAGGGCCTGTATTTTATTTTTTATTTTTAAGTCATGCGAGCTTTTTCTAGATTAGCTAGGTCTAGTGCTGTCGTATCTGCAAGTTTCCGACAGACGATGCAGGTTCGTCATGCTTGGTGACTGAGTAGTGCTGATGATAGTATACGTCAGTGTTGGGTGGAAGCTATGTTATCGTTTTCGTTGTTTTCGTTATCTCGCCTGGTTGAAATGCACATTATCGTTTGAGCCGTTTCTACTTTCAGAAACACAGATGATAAGCGTGTTTAGGGTTTTGTTGGTATGTGTTGTACTTCGGATCAGTTCTCTTGAAGCTACCATGTAAAGGCTAGTCTTCCCTTTGTGCTGAGCACTAAAATCCTCATGCTAATTCATTGGAGCCCTTTACTTAGCTCTAGATGCTAAACTCACATTGCCCCAACGTGCTGGCGTTCGCGTTGGGTCACGGTGGGTTAAGTGTTTAACACTGGTCTCCTGCAGCAGGCAGGACGGTGTCGTTATGTTCAGGTTCTGTCAGTCTGATTACCCCTCCGTTCAGAAATGTATTTCAGTGGTCGTTACTGGGACCGTCTTAAGTGTGGCTTAGGTATCCCAAGACTATGGAACATGGATATATGTCAGTTACACAATAATTAATAATTAGTCATATTTAATGAACTAAACTTGTTGGGATACATTATTCAGCTTTTTCAAAGTCTTTAACAAAATAGTAAAGCTAATTCTATTTTCTTAGTTCTGTTTATATTATAAATGTCATTAACGTATTTTTACGTTTACGTATTTTTAGTAAATATTGCTCATCAGTTCACCCATCCGTCTCTCAAGGTAATCGGCAGGCAGGGGTGTGGGGCACCCTGGGGAGGGGCCCATTCCACACTTATAATGTTTGCCAGTTTTAATCTTTATAGGAGCTGATGTTTTATTAAGGAATATGGATTTGTGAGTGATTCCTTAACCCGTTTCTACCCCTACAGTGGAGACAGGAAAGCCATTGAAAGAGTAGCATATGAATTTGTGGAGACAAAAGCCAAGGAGGGCGTGGTTTATGTGGAGGTGAGGTACAGCCCCCACCTCCTGGCCAACTCTGATGTGGAACCAATACCGTGGAACCAAAAGAAGTAAGTGGTCTGTATACAATTTACAAAAGAGCAGCCCTGAGTCCTTTAACTGTTTAATGTAGTAATATCCTTAGTTTTTTTGTTTACAGATTCAGATTTTTTTCCCCCAAGTAATTTTTAAAGAAAGCAAAAATGTTAACGTACTGTAGGCATTCTCAGGGAATTCCCCTGATTGACTAAACTTAGTTTTTTTTTTCTTCTTTTGCTGACAGTGTGATTTTATAGAAAGTCAGTCAGTGTGTAAGGCACTGCTTCATCGCCGCAGGGTAAACGCCGCGATCTGCAGACAGCTTCCACTGACAGCTGGCCTTGTGCTTCTGCTTGCAGGGGGGACCTGACGCCCGATGAAGTTGTCCGTCTAGTTAACCAGGGCCTCAAAAGGGGGGAGGAGGCCTTCGGGATCAAAGCCAGGTCCATTCTGTGCTGCATGCGGCACATGCCAAGTAATGCCGGCTACCTAGCCCCCCCCCCCCCCCTCACTTTCCTGTCTGCATCATCTGTTAATCATCTAGACCCCCTCCTCACCATCTGTCCTGGCTGTCAGTTAGATAAGGACGGCTTTATATCTCTTCTGCTCCTTTAGGTAACACCCACTCCATAAGTGTCACACACATCCAAAGCCAAGGTGGACACACATCCAAATATGGTTAATTTCTTGTAAATTTGATGAACGGCACAGTTACCCCTCACTGTTGGACATCTCTTGGTTTCGTTCACACCTCATATTCTCATAGTGGTTGACTTTTGGGACAGTTGAAAGCCCCTCCCTGCCTGTAGGCATAGACTTTTCTTTCTTGTGTTGCCTTTAGTGAATGGGGTTATTTTGTTTGGTACAAATCACTGGCTCGCTTGTTTTTAAGTTCTTTTCATGCTACACACTCCCTTTTGCTCTGGGGCCTTAACTGGTGCTTTTTTGTGTATTTAAATTGCATCATTTTCTTCTGTGCTTTACTTCAACTTCAGCAGAATGAACATTTTGGCCGAGAGTTTTGACAAAGATGTATTACGTCGAGGAATGCAGAGTTAAACAGGAGACCAGAAAATAAATGCAGCGCTTTTTTTCCATGTGGTGATTTACAGTTTTTCTCGATTGCTCTGTCACATTTCTCAAATGACAATTAACATTTGCAAAACACCATAATGTCACTTCTGCACAGCAGGACGTCCTCTCTCATTGTTTCACACACATTTCTAAAAGCTTTAGTACATGTTTGCAAATAGTACAATTGTCATCATTTGGCACAATCTTCAGTTTCTTTCGTGCTGTTAGTCAAAATGGATTATGTAGTTTTCCTTTGTAATAAATGTACGCCCATAACTGTACATCTGCGTGATCATTGTGTTAGCCATGATGCGCAAAACCGCTAACCAAGCTTTCAAAGATACAATCATGAGAATGTTAAATATGTTTCATGAAATGTGCCAAAGTAATCAAAAACTGTAAAAGTATAGTGACTGAAATTTAAAGTGCTGCTGAAATTTATATTAAATTTATCATTTTAAATATTATAAGGAGAAATTTAGGCAGAAGTGCTGAATGTGAATTTGTCTGCCTGTGAACATGACTTCATGCTGGTGCTTTATGGATTTGTGATTGCAGATTGGTCCATGGAAGTGATTGAGATGTGTAAGAAGTACCGCAACGACGGAGTGGTAGCAATTGACCTGGCTGGTGATGAGTCCTTGAACTGTGTGGCCAACCCAGGGCACAGGAAGGCGTATGAGGTCAGAATATCTCAGATAAAGATACTTTCCTTTCTTTTTCGATTTATCTATTTATCTGTCTATCTAATCCATTTATTTTATTTTTCTAATGATCCCATTTTCTATGTTGTTTGCTGAGGGTCATAACTTATCTGAAGGTCCTGGGCTGACGTCAGCACAGAAACTCAGTTGTCATTGGATTAAATAAGCTTTCCATTTTTCCCTATGTTTGCCGGGCCTCTGGGCTATAGCCTAGGACAGTGTTTCCCAATCTAGTCCTCTGGGACCCCCAAACAGTCCATGTTTTTGCTCCCCCAGGAGCTGGTAAGGAGCAAAACTGTGACTGTCTAGGGCTCCCCGGGGAGTGGAATCGGGAAACACTGGCCTAGGCTATAGCCCAGAGGCCCAGCCTAGGATAGCCTATGCATTAATTCATGCCTCTCTGGAGATAATTTTAATGTAATTGGCATCATTATATTTACTACATTATTTTCTTCCAAATCCATTAATTTTAGCAGCCAGTCATTTCCAGATTTGCAAAAGGGTAAAAATGTAACAAAGTCAATTCACCGACAACTGGGATGGAAAACAGAAATATCCATATTTATTGAGATGAGTATTTATGTTACTTAAAATAATTGACAGGGAGTAAATGTGTTGCCGTTTAATTATAATATAAACCCATTATTACCCTTTTTCTTGACTGCTTTGGCACATTCAAATGAAACATACTTAACATTCTCATGGCTATAAAAGCATTTATCATAACAGTTTATGCACTTATGGGTTAGCTGCACTGGTCTGTAAATCACCAAAAACAATTAAATAATGCCTCAAAAGCAAATAATTCTATCAATGAACTAGTGAGTGCCACCAAAATGAAAAATACCATCAGCATTTGAGAGTCCAGAATGCTTAGATATATTGTCAAACTGTCAGTGTGAGTATGTCAGTGTGAGTATGTCAGTGTAAGTACCCTCCTGAGCTTCAGAATTCTGAATAATTGTTTCCTACTTTCTCAATGTCACTGAACAATAAATTTTCTTTAGGAAACTGATACTTACTTATGTCAGAGACACCAGTTTCAGCATCGTGAGGCTCTACATTACACTCTGTAAAGTTCACTGGAAAGCTTTTGCCGATCTCAAGACACAGCTCAATAGCAAACAAAAAAGTCACTCAGCATTGTATAACACAAAAACAGCAAAAGAACAACAAAATTATAACAAAACCAGGTACTTTGGGAACATAGTATCATAGTATAATATAACGATGCTGCACTTTATAGTTTTAGGCATAAAATTATTACAGTGGGAAACTACATAATCGATTTTGATCCATCCATCCATTAACATACGCTTATCCGGGGTTCGGGTCACGGGGGTAGCAACTTCAGGAGAGATGCCCAGACCTCCCTCTCCCCAGCTACCTCTCCATCTATTTTGACATCTATCAACAACACTAAAGCAACTGAAAACTTTGCCAAATAATGACAATTATACAAAACCACTTGCACAGACATGCTAATACATTTGGAAATTTATGTGAAGCAATGAGAAATGATGTTCTGCTGTGCAGAAGTGTCATTACGGTGTGGGGATTGTTGTATACCATTACATACCATTAACATTAATGTCAATTGTCATTTGTCATTTGAGAAGTGTGCCAAAGCAGTTGAGAACTATAATACGTCATCATTTTCAGGATTGAGAAGGTTGAAAGCTGGGGTTTTCATACAGTCATTTTGACCTTTTGAATGTTGACGTTTTCCAGTGTTGCGACTTTCTTCCATTTATGGTGGTGTTTGCGAAGGGCGTGGGGGTAGATGACTGTTAGGCAATGAAGAGGTTGCTGGTTGGTAGGTCTGAACCAGAGACTGGCTGATCAGAAGGGAAACGCTCTAACCTGGAAGCCATGATGGGATCTGGCGCTCCATCGTAATTGAAGGGGCCTGGCTGCACATTCGGGAAGGTCAGCCGCAACAATTGAGGATTAGGTCCTGGAGCAGGGTTTCCATGGAGATAATTCTTAAGATGAGGCAAATTCTCTGCATGCCGAATCAAAATGTTCCAGCCCGTCTTGTCGTTGATGCCAGGGTCACTGAAGTTGGAAGGCGGACTTGCTGATGCGGGGATCCTGTTCTTTATTGACATTGTTTCACATTTACCTCACAAACCTGTCCAATGTCCAATGAACAGAGTTAAGGGAGAGGTCAGAATGGAATGTCGCGCATAGGTGAGGCATCATTCGTACCCTTAAAGCTCACTACTTCTCAGATAACTAGGTAAAAGTACAGCAATTGACTGATCTTAATCACCTCAATTATGGGAATACTGAGTCAATGTAAAATGAATTTATTATCAGCTTAATTATTTATTATATTGCTGTCAGGGACCTATTGAACTGAGATTCGGGTTATTTGTAGGCTAAATCCAAGGGATCTACAGGATACTTGCCAATGGCCATAGTTATCTGAGCTACTCATCAGGCCATTGAAAGCTACTGGTATACTGAGAGAAACCGCACTGCTTTCAAACATAGAAAGACACAGACAACTCAGTGTGTGAGAAAGGCCAATAGAATTCAGTTGAATCTATTTTTATGTAGCGCCTTACTTAGGGTGCGAGTTAACACATGGTGCAATAAACTTTTTTTTCCTTAGTATGAGAAGTATGTTGTGAGTGTGGTTCCTTTTTTGTATTTTGATATTGTTAACTCGCACCCTAAGTAATTGCTGCGATTTTTTTGGAGTTTGAGCGCGCCTATTCTTGAAACACAGAAGGATGCCAGAAGACAATGGCGGGACGAACCAAAAACTCCAGAGTTGGGAGGAAAAACCTCTGCGGCTCCATGGTCAACTGGCCGCTTAATGCCCCACCTCTCTGGCAGGCTAACATTATACAACATAGAAAAAGTGAGCCTGTTTTAATAAAAGCAACGGGGAAAAGTGGTCATAGCCCATCTGTGAGGCAGATCTCCAAGCAAATATATAAAGTTGAAATTGAAATGCTTAGAAGTGTCAAAAATTAATATAATAAGCATATTATGGTGTTTCTGGGAGGTTTCCTTTACAGGAATGCTGAGTTGTGTAACATAAGGTACAACTGCTGGACCAAGTATGACTTCAGGCAAGCTAGAGCTGGTTTTATCAGGGTTTATAAAACACCCATAAGCATGTGAGAAATGTTCCAAACCGCAGGGACACGCCAAAGCATAAGGATAATCCATTGTCTCAGTCATTTACTTAGAAGTGTCCCTTGGGTGGCATTGGCTGTTTTCCACACCAAGATGTTTATAGGTATTACATACATCTCAGGAGAGAACATCCACACATAAATTCTGATTTGCCAGGCAACTGCCTTTATTTAGAGAATTCTGCACACAGATGTGTAACATCTGCTTGAGTCATTTGCAAAATGAACGCTAAGAAAAACAGTTTGTCCCCCTCAGCCCCTTCCATGGCTCAGACAGACTCTGCATCGCACACGATGTACTGATTCGTTTACAGCTTTACATAGACGGACTTAATCATGCTGCATCTTTCCATTCTATGCAACCAAACAGCACCGAGAGAAAGAAGCTTGATTTAATTAAATCACGTAATTAAATTCGATCGGATGAGTATGAAAGTAGACGCACATCTGCCCTCCGGTGGGGACTGACGGATCAAAGCTGTGTTGACCTGTTGATCTGTAGTTAAGGTCTGTAAATAAGGCAAATGGCTTCTCATATTAAAAATATTTATAGCTTGATTGAAATAAGTAGATTTTTGACAGACCCTTCGAAATAGTATTCAGCCTATCTAGTATCCAGTCTGTCTCCTGCTAATTCTAAATTATGGTTTCATGGTAGGTTCCGGAACCTCGGTTTGTCATGAATTGCTCAGGCTATATATGCTGTGGTTTGTAACGCTGCGGCTTCTGAGGGGTTCAGTCAGGCCTTCAGTTAAACTAAGCGGCCGGTTCTTGTTGCTTTCAGACATTTGTGGTGTTTAGCATTTTGATTTAACCTAACCATTTGCCAAAACAAGCACTGCAAAGATTAGGAAATGAACAGTAAACAATAGCCACAGGATTATAAAAGAATATGGTCAGGCTTGAAAAGAGGAGTCATTCGCTTCCATTTGTCCTTCATTTTCATACAAAACCCCGAGTCCTATGAGGCATCCTTTTGGAGCTCTCGCTGTCAACATGCTGCTACCGCAAATCAACATGTTTTTTTGTGGACTTGCTGTGCACAGGAAGCTGTCAGAAGTGGAATTCACCGCACTGTCCATGCAGGAGAAGCGGGTCCAGCCAGTGTAGTGAAGGAGGTAAGTTCTCGGAGTCCTCAGTCGTGTTTTATACCTTACGTCAACACGTTTACCCAGAGCATCAGGCACATTAGGTAGCGATGTACAATGGAGGAGCAGCATCAATAGAGCAAAACACACAGCAGGTTCATCGTAGACGAATGTTATGAAGGGACTGGGTTAGAATGATGTTGAGCTATAATAAACGCCTAACAAAAGGCCCAAGCGGTATTGCGGCTCTCAGATGGCCTTTTGTCTTACCGTCCAGCTCTGGATGGTATCCTCTGACTGTGCCATTTCTCACTGAGATAAATTACCGTGTCGAACGCTAAACGTCCTGAGAGAGTACAGTATGCCTACAGTCATTGCTTATTCTCCCTTTACTTACACCCAGGCTGTAGAGGTCCTGAAAGCAGAACGGATAGGACACGGCTATCACACAGTCGATGATCAGCAACTGTATGAAAAACTTCTGAAGGAGAATATGCATTTTGAGGTGAGTGTGATGATTTGCAAATGTAATTAACAGTGTGTAATTAACGTCTTGTTGGCACACTCCATCCATCCACCACTTATGCAATAGAGGGATACTGGGGCAGACAGGGCACCTACTCTGTATTCTTAGACTGCAGGAGGACATAAGATAGAAAGCAAGGAGAAAATCGGAGAACTCCACCCATAGACGGTCATTCAAACCCGCAGCCCTGGAGGTGGAAGGCTGCAGTGTTACCAGAGCCACCATGCAAAAATAACACCATCCACTATGACTGTGATGAGTTCATCGATCACAATAAACGGGCCGCAGCTAGTGTGGTAGCGAAGGACATGGATGGTAACCAGCACCAGAAAAGTATAAACATCAGCTTAATATAAATAAAGAAGACAGATCTGAAAATTACAAAACAATATATTAAATACAGCAGCGAGTAACTAAACAAAGCTGGCTGGCAGCTGTAACAGATGAGTAAATAGCTCCCTCTGGCGGAGAGGGTCAATGTAGCTGAACAACATTTTTTGCATACTTTTCTGGTTTTATTTACTGCCAGCGTGTCCCTGTACATTTTAATGGCGTACAGTCATCCTTACTGTTTTAATCTGACAGCTTAGAGTTGCCCTTTGTAGATTTACAAGATTGTTACACTTGACTAAATATCCTCAAAACACCATAATGTTATTTCTGTTATAGAGTCTAGATTGCATAGATACCTTTTGACACAGAAAAATGTGAAACTGAGCACCTCAGAAATGAATAAACCTCTTTTTTTTTGGTTACTGGATGGACTTCATCATTTTCTAACACACATATTTTCCCCAAAGGTTACATTTTTTTAGTTAGTGCTTTTACGGTGGTTGTTCCTGACATGTGAATGTATTTTGCTCTTAGATGTGCCCTTACTCCAGTAAGATAACAGGGGCATGTGGCCCAGACTTCACAAAACATCCTCTCAAGAGGTAGGTCACCAAGTTGGTTAAACTCTGCCTTTTTATACTTCTTCTAAGTAATTATATTATTATTAAAATTATTTGACTGATACAAAACAAATGAGGCAACCAGCTGTTCTTGATGGTGAAAAGACATTGTAATAGATCCTGAGCCGACGCTGATTGTTTTTCATGTTACATTAAAAGGTTTAAGGAAGATAAGGCCAATTTCTCTCTGAACACGGATGATCCTTTAATATTTAACTCGTCCTTGGAAACTGACTATCAGATCGCAAAGGAACACATGTCTTTTACTGAAGAAGACTTCAAGAGAGTGGTAAGAAGACACGGTCGATTGTGCATTCTGCGTGTCTTTTCATCCCAGATATCGTACACAACTTTCAGGGAATCTTAAGACATTAAGACCTGTTTCCATTTTGTATTTTTTTTTCTTCCAGAATATAAATGCTGCCAAATCATGCTTCTTGCCAGAAAAAGAGAAGAGGGAGCTGCTACATCTCTTGTACAAGGACTATGGAATGATTGAGCAGACCAGCTTTTGAACAGCAATTTAAAAAATACTTTCAAGATAACAGCCCCACTGGCTGCTCCCACATAAAGCCCAGGCCCAAAACTGAAGGTTAGCCAGTGACGGAAATTGCAAGTGTAGCCTAGATTAATCTGCAACTTGTCACTAATTAATATATTAGTCCAACTGTATTATTTTAAGTGGATGATTTGACAGTAGTGCAGCTTATCTGCATAACTGCAGCTGCAAAATGGTGCTTGATTTGACCAATATTTTTGCCACAACTTTAACTTTAGCTATTCAGGAAACGATCAATCAGAATCAAATCATTTGGATTTTTGGCCATCTGTTCGTAATTAGATAATCAGAACGAACACAAAAAAATCTAACGTAGATCAGGTAGAACTTTTCACAGGATATTGTAAATGTGCATCTTAGTAAAACCTTCAACACAGGAAAACAAGATCTAATATTATGTAATGTCTGTACAATATCACAAACCATATTACATAAAGTTATACATCTATCTCCCAACCACCGTGGTCTTGGTGATGTAATACTATAGTATCATAATATTTTTAAAACGTATCATATTTTCGGCTGTGTATGTCTGTGCTAAACCGTGCCTCGTTACTGCTCATGATATAAATAACGGCATTAGGAAATGTGCAGTGTTTGTGGGGGAAAAGCTTTATTATGGTGATTAGTGATGCATGACTCTTTAAGTCAGAATCACAAGGGGGCTTTAGTGTATCCCAGGCAGCACAGGACACAAGGCCTGTATATTTACAGGCTTCCAGTCCAGTTTACACTTAAGTGAATAGTTCATCTGGGTAAATTCAGCTGCCATGACATTCTAAGTCAGGCTTTTATTGTGCCGGAGCTGCACAGAATTTCCTCTTGTTTAAACAGGAGGAGAACAATTACATTCCTTGGGGCCTGATGGCCTTTGTGATTTTTAACTTTTTTTATATCAAAGCAATTTTACACAGAGACCATCTGCAACTGATTTTTCAGGTAAACAAGCCATCCACTGAACGGGGGTATACACCCCACAGGGGTGCAGTGCCACACCCCACCCGTGGTATTGGTGAAAGATGATGATCCTGACTAACTGCTTACTCACTAAATAAGAACTAATGAAATTTTGGCTGAATTGAAATGATCCTCCTATGAACATTTGTGATTGTTGACAGGAATGTTAATGTTTAAAACATTTAAATACCAGCTTATAGAAGGACCATTTCAAGGTAAGAAAAACAATATATTTCTGAAATAATCATCTTACAGTCTGCATAGCATTTAAATGGAAACCACATCAACAAATACAGATTAAAAGGATACCTGGGCACACACACACACACACACAGATATACATGAAAACTGTAGGCTTAAATATGAATGATACATCAGGTTACAATATACCAAAGTGTTTTTATGTAGTACTTTACATCTACAGTAGGTGGCAATGTGCTGTCACTTAGATGTGAACTTTACAAAAGAGATTACAGCTCGTCAAGTGGTCTTATAACTGAAAAAGTCAGTATCTTTCTAGGTAGGTCTATGCACATGTATTTTTTTTGTCTAATGCGTTTTTTTTTTTAGTTTGATCTATTCTTGAATGATTTATTTACTGCTTGAAAACGTTCCGCAATTATGAAGTACTTTGGTGCACCTGTGGATGTAAGCTACAATGCACTGTTATAAAATGTTTTTTCATCATAAATTGTTGTGTTCTGTTGTTCTTATCAGAATTTTCACTTGGTGTACAGTCTTCTGTCCTAGGAAGGATTTAATGAAGGGCTAAATAAAAATTGGAACAAAAATAGATAGATAGATAGATAGATAGATAGATAATTCAAATACTATAACTGAAAGTAAAAGTTTGTATGTTGGATAGTGCATAATATTGTTCTGATAATATTAACTGCAGCTTGAAGAACACTTACCTGAACACAACTGGCTTTTTATGGATCATGTGCATGAAACATGCACCTCCAAAAGCAAACATCTGAGAGCAACATCCTTCTGCTAAATCCTGTTATTATATGACAAGGGCAGAGAAAATGACATGGTCAAGAGGCTTCCATAAATCAGAAAGTGATTTTGTAAGACACCTTTGGACAGCTGCTGTAATCAGCCCTTCAAAGCCAAACTGTGGAGGAGTTCAGGACAATCTGGAATGCATCGGGTGGGGGGGTAAATCTGAAATGCAGGGAATGAAAAACAAAGCGGTATGGGTGGGTAAATGTGAAGTGCTCCTCACACCTCCTGTAATGATTTCAGCTCCAGCGTAAGTTCTGATCTCTACACACGCACATGATGATCACCATCGCTAACACATCCTAATATGTGTTTGCACCTCCGGCAGTGAAAGGCAGCATGAAGCAGACCAATGAGCTGGCCCCGTGCACCACTCAACATCTTCATGCTGCTGAAATCAAGGACTGAATCCACTAGGGGTTTGTCCTGCCTGACATGATGTGGTCCCTGGCATAGAAAAAAGATGGATGGATGGATCTGAAACGTGCCAGTGGCATTAGTAGGATGTCATCCTGGGGTGAGCATGTTAGGTATGTTGGTGGGCACCATTGTTCAAATTGTGTCAGAGGTCTTGGGGGGGTCCTTTGGTGGGGAAGTGGAGATCTGTTGGGCGGGTGGATGATCCACTTGGGTGGGCAAGACGATCAGGTCGGGTTGGCACTGCCCATGCCCTGCCCACCAGTAGCCTCACCCATGGAACAGTGAAGCAAAACGGAGCAGCAGGGTAACCCAAATACTCCGGGACCAGAGGCAGGGATCAGTTTCTGAGCACATTTTGAAGGGAGAGTCCCTGCGATTCATTCAATATGGCAGCAGGTGGGTTGGGGGTATCAAGCTGCCGTCTTCTTGGGCCAAAGCCTGAGCTCCTGTTGGTCTCGGTTTCCGCTGAGCTCCTTCACTCATTCGCTAAAACCATCCCCTGAATTAACAGTGCAGCTTAAATGTCAGTGAACTAGGAGCTTTTATAGAGGACTTACTGTGAAACCAAACACATTTGTTGGTACTAGAAAAAAATACAGCTGTATTTGTCTTATTAAAAATGTCTTTTTTGTGTCATTCTTGTAAAATTCACCAAAACAAATTAGCACTGTCACCAATCTATATACTCATAAATCATACACAGGTCATGAGAAATAGCGACAGCATTCCTGTTGGTAGCACAGCCTTCCTCGATAATTAATACAGTTTCAGCTTGATTTGACTAACCAGTGCGCTTCACCTAACAGATTCCTGATAAATCTGTAATGTGTTGGAGCAGTACCCTATTTTGGTAATTAATAACTCAGCTAGAACAAAAATCAACAGTCCTAAGGGCCTGTTCTAGAGTAGGATCAAACGCAGCCGCCATGTTCTTGGCGAGGAGCTTCTGGGTTGTCAAAAACAACTTTTTTGTTAAACATGGATGAACAGAAACACAATGTTGTTAAACACGATTCGTAAAAAGGTAACAAATGTATTTTGATCGGGAATCAAATCAACACTCCAACATACTTTGGACACACATCTACAAATTTTATTACTTAAAACCCTAATAGAAAGATTTCTGGGAAAAGCTTCAAATAAATATTATCCCATACATGAATATCCCCAAATAATTACCACCAACTTATACTGAAGCATAACAAGATAAGATAGAAGGTGTGTATACATAAGGTACATACAAAATCGGGAATGATTTAAGTCTTTTTTGGTATCCGTGTGATTGATAGTGTTCAGTTCAATTAGGTTACACTCCTCGTGGGTGATGAATAGATGGGAACTGGAGAGAAAAGGTCCGGTCTTCTGTGTTTCTCAAAGGGTGTTTAGAGCAGCCCATTTTTAATGCTGGGACCGTACTGGCTCGATTTCTTTTTTAGCTTTTTTTTCATTCGTTCTTCCCTTTCATCTTTTAAAGTGACAGAGTTGGCTTTTGTAGTGTTTCCAGGGACTTTTCATCTGCGTTCTAAGACTGTCGGACCAAAATAAATCCACAAGGGGGAGCCGTGTGTGGGCGGCATCCCAAAGCCTGTGGCCGCAGCGTGTATCCGGAGGAGAGGCGAAGGCTTGCTGGGGGTGGGCTTGAGAAGGCTTCGGGGTGTGTGTGTGTGTTGGGGAGTGGGGGGGGGGGGAGCAGGTCTCCATCTAAGAGGGGTTCCCACCCGCTTCAGCTTCCTGGTTCCCAGGAGTGTCAGCCTGCGGGGTCGGGGCCTGAGCAGAGCCTTCCCCCTCTGAAAAACACGAATCAGCACACCCCTCTGAGAACACAGCAGTCTACACGGCCTCACTGCTGATGTCTTAATGAGTCACAGACACAAGAAAACATCCGACAGCACAAACATGCGAGTGTGAAAGGGAAACTGATTCAGTGATTTACCCTTCAGTCTATACAAAACATACATAAACACCAGGAGACGGATAAAGATTTTGGGCCCCATGAAATCATAACATATTGGCTCCCCAAACGAGACTAATCCAATTAACTTTTTTAGGCCCTCTGTCACTCCACTTTATGGCGCCCCCCCACATAACAACATAATTACTAAAGATTAATTATGCAGTGGGATGCTGAAGGGTCATAAGCAGCTCTAACGCATAAATTCTGCGATGTTGGTGATGAGTAATACCTCAGCTAAACGGAGCTGCATCACATTTCTGCTTTGATATTCTGAACATTTCAAAGTTAACATTTTTCTCCATGGCCAATCCATACACCTTTTCAAAATCTGTTAAGGTTCAGAGGTCCCCAGAGTTATCCAGACGAGAAGTGTTGTTCGTCACGTAGGTGCCGAGCTGAAACAAACCCAAAATCGGGCAAACCAAAACCTCACAGACTCCAGCACTGTAACACATACGCTTTTCGGAGCTGAATGAATGACAAATGTTTCTGTGGTCGTTACTCCGGAGTTTCTTTGCTCTCTGCTCTGAAATGGAGATAATATGGAAAAAAATAGTACCAGCATAAATACCGGATGATTCCTTCGGCCAAAGGCTTAGAGTTCAGCTGTTCTTTTTGGGCATTAAAATAACACGACTCACTCCCTAAGCATGTTAACCGACCATGCTGGCTGTATCGAGAACTGATATTATACTACTATATTTTTATAGTATTTTACAAAAATACTATGTTTTTGAGAAAAAAATCAGCGACAGTGTCATATAGTTGTCAATCATTTTTACTTCCATTTTGTGCAAAGTGTAAATAGAGCAGCAAGAAGAATGATAAGTGCAGAAAAAGCCTTTCTGTCCCCCTACCGTCGTCTTTCCATTTCTGATGTGACTCTCTATAGATATAGAGCAGCTAGCAAAGGTGCTAAACCTTCTCGTAGCATGATGAAGAAACCCGTACCGAAAAAAAGTAAAAATGGCCATTCTCTCACTGAACACTCCTCAAAACCCCTTCAGTGAATAAATGCTTTTTTTCTCAGTGACCACTGCAAGGCCAGAGGAACATCAGCTCACAAACCAGGCCCTTTCAGACCATTTCAGGTATGTACATTTTTATCCTTCAGCACTCACTATACAACTTCACCATGTAATGACAACAGAGAAGGGTCCTCTAGTATGATTAATGAACTACTTCACTCGTCACTTACATAACCGTGCCATATGGTGACTCATAGTCGAGGGAAATGCCTATGTATTGTTGACACAATGAGCAGCCAGGGTGCAGCGCCGCCCTAGAGGCTGGTACGCACATTGACACACTTACCTTCTGATTTCAGGTTCATCTCAGACATGTCTTTGGTTAGCTCGCCCGTGCCTACGGTAACGCCGTCTCCTTTAATGTCGGGCACCGCGTTCCTGCGGCCTGTCCGATCACAGGTAATGAAATCCGAATATGACGTCTCCACATCCATCATCTGTCCATGGCCAAAGCTCTCATTACATCTGGGGGGGTGGGGGGGTGGGTAACGAAGATGTGCAGGTGAGTCAAGAACCTTCAGTAGGAATACACTTGTTATTGTGCTGCACTTGAAACAAGAGGTAAATAGATCCCCCCCCCCCCCCCCAGAAGGTTCAGTGGGAGACTCATGGAATCAAATTACAAGCATGAAATGAATACAGTATATACAGATCAGCTGGTGGCTGGACCCAGAAGAACTAGATTAGAGTCTCAGTTCCCTTCTAGGGGCCCATATGTAAGAGACCCATCTAAGAGGCCCGGGGAAGGAAGCAGGCCAGGCTCTGACCCCTTTATAGTCTCATGGTGGGACACTGGCATAGAGTTTTGTTCCTTGAGGGACTTCATGTACACAGTCTAAACTAGCTATTTTTGGGAAAGAATGAAGATCCAAATCATGGCGTATTTGACAATGAACACAACAAGCTGGGGCTCAAGTAGTGCTTCAGGATGAAGGTGCACACATACTGAAGCGCATTTCAGTTACAATGTTCACAGTTCCTGTACGGGCTTAGATCTGGCATTGACATTTCTAATGTTACAGCAAATCCAACCTTCGGATGAAAATGTGTTATTTTAAGAGCAAAGACCATTATCTCTTACTGTAATAAACCCAGTCATACAGAAAGAAGATCCCACACAAGAAATAAATCCTTTTTCAGCAAAATAATCATAATCAACTTCAATCAGCCTAAACAGTGAACCATCTAAATTTAATGAACCTTGGTCTGTTTGTCATCCTTTGCTAAGTTGCTGGTTTTAGCTAAGAAACGTGAAAAAGTGTGCAATGGCTGGGAATATTTTGTGAAAGAAAGAGTGAGAAAGACGGAGAGGCAGAGAGGGAGAGAGAAAACCCCAGTGTTGGATCTATTGAGCTCACCATACATTAGTCATTCATTCCCTTTTCGCCCTGCACTTTAAAGCTGGTATTTAACTGGGTCATGAATCCTGCCAACAAGAAAGGCACCATACAGCTGGAGAGGCTGAGAGAGGGGTTGAAAGGGGGAGAGAGAACAAAACACAAGATTGCTTGCAAAATGAAGAAGCTGGAGCCCAGCTTCAGCCTCCACTCGGACTCACGCTGGGCGCCCAATGTGAGAGTCAAAGCGGGAATGTGGAAGACTCCGTCAAATGGGTCTTCTGTGTATTATCAATATAATACTTTTACATACAGTGGAAAGTTCTATGTGATGACTAGGAGAGCCTGGGGGAGGGGAATATATGCCTATAAAAAAGGGGCGGGTGCACAGGAGCGCTGGCCCTAGCTGAAACCTGATTGGCACCCTGAGTGCCCCCACCTCTGTCATTCACATGTCATTGGCTAATGATAAAGTTGTCCCCTGAGTATGAATTATGACCCATGTAATGCCGCTCACCTTACATCCTGGAATCACCCCTACTATAAAACATGACCAGAAAGCTGCCTTTGCAGTGATACCACAACCCAAGGCCATACTGGTTCCTAAACATTTGACACACAGTCCTCAATCATCATAGCTCTCTAAGCACAGCTCCAGTTTTCCTTTCATGCAATCAATGCCAAATGGAAACACTGTTCCCCAGGCTCTGTGGGAATCCGAGCTTTGCAGAAGCAGAAAGCAAGAACCCAGGAAATAAGAGTCAGGTCCCAGGGGTAGCGATACCATCGGACATCACTCCTCCTCCCCTACTGGCGGGCCCCAGTATTGCACCCTGACAGCGTCTATTCACCAGTTTCGGTGTGCTCTTTGTCGGTTTTCCAAACACCAGCTGGCCAGCATGCTATGGAGCCTACTCGGAAATCCCAGGTTTGAGACCTCTACTTGTGTCCTGATGGCCAATCCACAGTACCCATAGGCACAGCTTTTGGTTGGGTCAAGAAAATTTAGAATAGGGCATGAGATATGGTCTGACAACATCCCGTAGATACTGACGTGGGATGTGGTCCCCAGACAAAACAACCACAAACTCACTAGCTTGTTAACACAAAACCACACCTCTGGCACAGAGCCACACGTCCCAGGAGCCTCTGATATCATTTGCAGCCCGATGTCCATTCGGCCAACATAGGAACAGTGCAGCCTGAAGAGCTTGTGGTGACACTAATGCTGGACACAAACCACTTGGTGACGCATGAAACAGAGAGAGACTGATCTAGCTCAACACGCTTTGATTACAGCACCCCAATGTTCTACAAAGAATCCTTAATTCCATTCACGTGACCGCTTAATGGGCAGCCACTGAAGTGTTTCTGTTTTTAAACCTCCGCATCACTGTTATCCCACATGCGAGTGTGCCCGGCATTTTTTGGCTCAACGCAGGAGAGCTCATACCAGGCGCAAATGAAAGACGGCATTGGTAAGAGGACAGCCTTGACCACCGGGTGACTCGTAGGCGTCCGGGAAAAGGGCGAGGCTATGGACAGCTGGGCCAGAGGGGACTGAAAGCTCTTCTAATTATACATCGATGCGCTTTTAGAGTCAGCAGACCAAATGAGTCGGCAGGCGGTTCCGTCAATCGGCTACATGCCGGCCTAGCAGCATGTCAGGATATCAGAATGGGCTGTAATGGCGAAGACAGCCGGAGATGCTCCGCCCCGCACTGCTCTGAACCCGTCTCCCCTCCGGTGCAGTCATTTCCTAGGAATGTCTCACCTGGGGATTGTATTTTCCACACCGTACTAGTCAGAAAGGAAAGCCTAGACAGGTTTCATGTTGCATACCAATTCAAGGGAAGAGTGCGTGGCACCAGTGCGGATTCAAGCTGGATAGGCTACAAGGCTGATAAGGACATTTCGGAAGTATAAACTAGACATTATCATATTGGACCCCCAATCCAGACCAATCCAATTATGTTAAAATTTTTTTAGGGCCCCTATCACTCAGGGGCCTTGGAATTGTCCTGAATTTACCCCCTTTATGGCCCCCCTGCTCGCTTCAATGTGGGGAATCACATGCTCGGAAATTTAATCTGTTCCCACGAGTAACTTCATTGTTCCCCACCGGGATATAGTGAGGCGCAATTGACCACTCGCGGCAACTCTACCCACCGCGGCTTTCGGACACTTATTTCCTTCATCTGTGTGACTCAGTATAATGAAACACAACCATTTCCTGATCACATGAGATTAGGATAATAGGATATAATGATTTACGAGCACGTCGTAGGAAGGATCGCAATTCTTTTTTTTTTGGCATCTAAATTTCCTAGGAAGCACAAAAATGTTTCTCAGAAGCCCTTGATGTGTTTGTCCATCCATGCAATTTGAGGCAAATGGATGTGTGGGCACAGACAAGGCTTTTACAGCAATTTGGTGGGGAAATTCCATAGTGCAATCTTATGATATTATCACAAAAAAGCTGTGTTAACTGAAAATAGCAGTTTTATTTCAGTAATGACTCTCTTTCATTGAAAGACAGTGTTCAGCAAGGTAGGGAAAAATACAAGGCACAAAACCTTTCATATCCCACTCGTAAAACTGCCCTTAAGGACTTAACTATATATGAGTCACACCGTAACACTGTTGTTTTTCAGAGAAAGCTCGTTAGGCTTCATTCTCTGCTCATTAATTAGGCCTTCTCCAGCTGCGTTGCCAGCAGACTCGAATAAACAAAGCGGCACAGGAATGGGCCCCGGGTTAATAAGCACGTTTCCACATAAAGTAGGTCCTAATTGCTCATGGTTACGGCACAGTGGGAACTGCAGACAAGTCGAGAGGAAACGACTTATGCATTCAGAGATCTGACAAAAATAAAACACACCAACAAAAAACCTACAGATTTATTTACAAACGATGATCAGATTGCTTGCTGATTATGTTGGCTCACACTTCAACAGCATGAAAGTAAATTAATAGTTTTGTGTATCATGTTCCTCTCTGTATAATAATACAATACTATTTATAGTCTATAAATGATATACTGTATATTCAAAAATGACTATTACAGCTCAGTGTAAACACAACCTCTCACATCTCAAGCTGAAATGTTCAAGTTGAACTGTGACTGGACTAACATTTGCGTGGTTTGAAAATAAAAGACTATGAATGCATCTTTTTTGGTGTTTTCTTACCTGCCCTCTCGGCCAGTTTTCCCTCGCTCTGCAATGGAAGTGATACTGGGAGCTCCGTGCCAAACGCCCTGCGAGAAGCGGCGAATGGGAAGGGAAACTTTACGCAGCTGCCGCCATGCCAGGTGCACACGCTCTTACCCATGATGCACCACCGCAAACTCTGCATTCCTGTGGGCACGGAACCAGGCTACCCCATCCTGAAAGGCGGGGGGGGCAACCTGATTGTGGGGAGGTTGTTTAATCTCGTGTGTCCTAAACACCAAACACACCTGCACATTTATCCAGATGCACATTTGCACATTTCGGTAGAATTCTGAGTGTCAAGGTTCATCTTCTCAGAACAGAATCTCTGTTCCTTTAACTGCTACACATCCTGCTTACCAGCATATAGCCCAACTGCCCTGCCCTCTTTTAATCTAAAGATCATATTCACACTTACATGATACCATACGTTCATACTTGTTAGTCTTTGTCTTTACCGTTGTTTATCTTATCTTAAAATGCACTAATCTAGGGCAAATAAAATCCTGGATGAATAAAAAGAGTAAATTAGCAGGTAGGAAATGAGTAGCAAAGGCCAGAGGAAGGGACTGACTTCAGTAGAGATATAAAAATATATATAACTCAATGATTCAAATGCCTGTAAAGATTCCCAGGAAGGACTGTCAAAAGATCGACAATGGAAGTGCATAAACAGGCATGCATCTGGCAAGAAAAAGCGACTTTAACAGCCGACACACTGGGGACTTTCCTGTATCCTCCTCTCCGGATTTGCATCCCACTCTTCTCTGCTGAAACTCACCCGGATTTTGAGGATTGATATGTAAAAATGTGAGTCCACCACAGTTCCTTCCCTTCCTCGCCGCTTAAGCTACTACAGCTGATGACCAGCCGAATGTTACCTTAGTTATGTTAGGTACAGAGTTTCGTTGTTCATGTGCAATGACAATAAAGATCTATTCTATTCTATTCCATTATTCTAGACAAAGCTCCGTGTTTAGCTTGACATTTGTCATTGTTTTTAACTCAACATGCGTGACCAGCCAAACCTGATACGTAAATCACTGTACTGTACTAAAGGTGGAAAGAAGAGTTGCGTATTAAAAAGCTCCCAAATCCACTTGAATTCTTAATACAAAAGGCAGGCTGCCTTAAAACAATGTAAAGCCTCCTCAACATTCCATAAATTCGAAACTAAAACAACAGAAGTCAAGCAGTTTTATTTATAATCCATTTCTTTCGTCAGGTACTCAGTCTGCCAATTTTGTCAGTATATCCATCAGTCTTTGTCAGTCCATCAAGCCACTTGTCTTGGTCAGAGTCACGAGAAGCCCAAACGCAATCCTGGTAGCAAAGGGCACAAGGCTGGGGTACCCGGGGACATACTCACAGGGCATAAGGCTGGGGTACCCGGGGACGTACTCACAGGGCACAAGGCTGGGGTACCCGGGCACATACTCACAGGGCACAAGGCTGGGGTACCCAGGCACGTACTCACAGGGCACAAGGCTGGGGTACCCGGGCACGTCCT
>JAODLD010000113.1:5724536-5758501 GCA_026781065.1 Mormyrops boulengeri
CCCCCCCCCCCCCCCCCCCCCCCCCCCCCCCCCCCCCCCCCCCCCCCCCCCCCCCCCCCCCCCCCCCCCGAGGCAGAGAAAAAGCATTAAAAGGAACCTGAAATGTATTAGTAGTGTTCAGCAAGTCCCACTCCTGTTCAGTCCAACGGACCCCTCTGCAGTTGGCTATAAATTAAGGCTGGCATCTCATTTTAAGCTTAATTTGATGACATGGACATCCAATAAAATATAGGCTTAGTTTATTAAATTTGCTGGAAACTGTAACTACGGAAAATGAGTGGTGCAAAGTAGTTATTAAATTTAATTAATCTGGTCAGTATGGGGGGGGCACATTTGCTTAGTGTTTAGTGCCATAGCCTCACAGCTGGTGGCTGAAACCCGGCCCCACCTCCCCGTGCATGTATGTGTGACTGTGTGTGACCTGTGATAGACTAGCTTCTCGTCCAGGTCATCTCCATACTTCCTGGGATAAGCACCAGGCCCGTCACAGTCCCACACCGAATAAGCGGTTACGGAACATGGATGGCTATTTGGTCTGTAGGACAGCCCCATGTCTGCAATCAGCTAAGATGAATTTAGATAGATTCTGCCTTGAAGAGTAATGGCTGTAAACAGGTGCAGGACCAGTGGCACCAGCTGAAAGCTGATTGGCTCCCAGAGCGCCCTCTCTCCTGTCACTCACCAATTCAAAACATATCATTGGTTAATGAGGATGCGCTCCCCCTTTGAGTCTGGTTCCTCCTAAGGTTTCTTCCTTCTAGGGAGTCTTTCCTTGCCACTAAATGAATTAATGATAAGGCTACCCCTACTATATGAGTTATGGCCCCTCTTATGTCCCACCCTTAAAAAATCCTGGAATCACCCCAGAAGGGCTGTTTCCTGGCAAAGGGAGTCAATGAGCAAGTAGGTGGTGCCTGAGAAGATGAAAAAGCACAGGAAATACTGTCATAGAGGAAAATATATGAACAAGCAGTGAGTATACTATTGCATAATGAAGGGGAACTCCATCTGAATTCTATAACTGAACTTGTTGTTCTTGCAGGCCATAGTGCAAGTGCCATACAGCCTGTATGTTGTTTTTGTAAATCATGCAAGCCATTAAATTTCCCAGTACGGTCCTATAGAAAGGCCATCACATCGATTGTTATTATGTTGTTATTAATTGTTATTAGAATAACAATTGAGTAACTACAAACATGTTTCATCTGTTGCAAACTATAGCTGATGGTTTTGGGAAGCAAAACATCCCTCATTATAGATTACTAGTACTAGAACTTAGAGCTCTTCAGCTTTAAAGATTAAAATCACATAAACTTGGCAGACTAATAAATCACAGAAACATCTATTATTCATCTGCATTTTATTTACCAGATGCTTTTATCCCAAGCAATGCACAATCGAGAGAACTATGGACGGGCACTCTCTGGAGCGATTGGTGTTAAGGGCCTTGCTCAAGGACCCATGATTTTTTTTAGAACTCTCCGGAATCGATCACATTAAAAACCCTGCGCCAACCACAGGATCTGAACTGGCGACCTTCCAGTCACAGACATAGAATCCTAACCCACTGAGCCACAAACCACCCACACAAAAATAATAAGGAATGCTTCATGAATTTGCATGTCATCCTTTCACGGGGGTCACACTAATCTTCTCTGTATTGTTCCAGTTTTAATATATGAGCCGTGCGTATTTTCCATCCTGCTCATTCAGTACAGTTGTAAAGATGATTCTTAATTATGCATTTTGTTATATATGCAGTGTATTTATGACAAGCCAGTATAAATATATGTACAGGCTGATGTAAATATATGCATACTAACTAAATGAATACTGAATTAGTGGAATTCTTCAACTACACCATTTCAAATATAAGAACTGCTTAGAAATGAGATTTTGGATGCATATGAAGAATAAACTTCAATCACGTGCCAAGTTCACGTCCACCTCCCACACCTCACTCGCTCGTTACCTTTAAAACAAATTGCATTCATTTGCATCGCATTTACATTTATTTAGAACGCGCTTCTGTCCAAAGCATGTCCGTGTTCTCGTCCCATTCAGTCAAAGTTGGCAAAAGTCAAAAGCCAGAAATGCAAAATGCAAATTGGGCCTGCAACGCAAAGTAAAGGAATAGTTTAAACAAAGGTTTTGGTGCAGTGTTACCAGTAGATTGTATTTGGTTGTGTGCTAGTAAACTCTGTGTGTGAGTTGTACTCCCGCAAAGGGAGGACATTAAGGAAGAACATCATTTTTAGTTTAAGATCGAGAAGTCAGGACAGTGGAGGAGAAGAGACGCCTGAGCAACTTTGAACAACAGCATGAGCTAAGGAGTGGGAGTGTTAGTAAAGAACTATGAGATTTTAAAGACCATCATCATCCTCCTGCGGATACACCCCAGGCCCTCACAGTGATGGTGGTGGCTAGAGGCTCAGTAGGTTAGGATGCTGTACTCAGAAGGTTGCTGGTTCAAATCCCAGGGCTGGCACAGAGATTTCATCATTGGGCTCTTAAGTATGGCCCTTAACCCCAAAGTGCTCCAAGAGCAGTCTTACAAAAAATATGTCACTCTGGATAAATAAATGATGTCCAACCATACTCATCAAAATTCTGTCACCTGTGATACTGCATGGAGGAAGCTGTCAAGGAAATGCCATGTACAGGTAAAAATGACCCAAAAGGCATACAATGATGTGACATGTCAATGAAAAAGATTTATACTGTGGTTAGGCTTCCATTTGGCCAGTGATACTGGAAAGTATTGCTGGGAGTCTTCAGATGATAAGAACATCAGTCCATCTTCTAACCACTTACCCAGTACAGGTTCTCAGTGAGCCTGCAGCTTATCCCAGACAGCGGAGGGCACGGATGCCACTTCATGGCAAGGCAGAAAAACACACCAAGGGAAATTTAAAGACACTGATTTACTTAAGGGCATGCTTTTTCAGACTGCAGGCCACAACAGGCACAAACATAGCGAGGATATGCAAAGTCCACACGCGCAAACCAGCCCTGGGATTCCACTCACCAACCCTACAACTGTGAGGCCATGGATAGGGTCAGTTTAAGATTCCCAGTTTGTGTGACTTATGAGGTCATTTATTTTCTCCTAATAGTTTTCACATCAATTCATGGACACCCTTTGCCCAAAGAAGCTGCAAAAGGCACGACAGGTTAAAAATACCTTTAGACCAGGACTTCCCTGCTCCTTTTCCTGTACGCCACAGTGTAAGTACAGTCATTGGAATCGATCACAGCTCATGAAAATCTTCAGAAACCTCAGATGATCTGCACAACTGCTTAAACACTTACATAACATACTCCTTATTTTTCCTGAGTGAAAGATTTTACTATGAAATGTTGATGACTACCTGGACGACTGATAATGCAAAGGTTGGCATATACTACAGCATGGTAGTTCTCCATCTTTGGGTCTGGAACCCCCCCCCCCCCCGAAAAACATTAGAAACATTGTAAAATATCCCTGCACAATGGAGACAAACACTCCGCAAAGCAGTTAAATCTTTGTGAGAGAGATGACAAGGCGCAGGGCTGTTCTAAGCGAAATGCCACGCATGGGTTGCGTCCCCCGTCATTCACTCCACCATCACTCCAGAAAACGGAGTTGCTTCAGTTCAGCTTTTCAAAAATATAATAATAAAAATACGTGGGTGAAGGGCAATTAGCACACGAGGCACGCACAGGTCCCTCTTCAGCTCCTGTGCGTCTGCACAGCATCGCTTATCTCCAGTTTCCACCCGCATCCCGGAGACAGGACGACCACAGTGACCTTAAATCGCCTTAAAGGGTCGAGCCAGCTGTCCATCCACAACCCGCAAATTGGTTCCAAGTGCAAGAAGAATTAAAGTTACCACGACACAAATGCTCCCCTTATCTGCAATAGCAGTTATAAATAAATAATGCGTACAGCACGACCAGCGAATTACTAGAAACGTCACAGCTTTTGCGGTCCCTATATGGTGCTATCGAGCTGTCAGAGCTACTGATTCCCCCATGTTTTTCTACATCATTCATAAAGGCATAGACATTGTTGTTTTAATAAAAAAAAATTATCTTGGGAGTGTATAAAGTTGCTTTAAACATACGCAACTCGCATTTCTCGGAAGAAGTTGCGGATGTTGCGGCGTGAAAGTGATAAGGATCGCGGATCCATGCATGGACACCCATAAGCCGCAGCATCGCTATAGCGTCTATCAGCGTTGAACATTGTTAATGCCGAGCAAAAGAAAATAATAATAATCATACATACAATGAAACGCAAAAACAGGCACTGAAGACTCACGTCTACACTGTGGTTAAATAAGCGAAGACGGTTATGATCACACTTGCCACCGCGTAACCACAGCTTTTACGGCAGTATCTTTTAAGAAATGTCGTTAGTACGGCTGAAGTATTGGCAAACATCTCAAAATCAACTCCAGATAAACGCCATACAGCCGAGCACAACGCAGGTCGTCACTCGGAGCACCGCCGCTACCCGACTTCGCCCGAATGCGTTTTACCGCGATCACACTGGAGATTAAAGACGACAAGCCCTGAAATGCACGGAATCGCCCCCCTCCAACATAAGACTGTCTTTCTTTCTAAAAATACCCCAAAGCCAAAAGCTGCGCCAGCTCGCCCGAAATGGTGGAAAAGGCGCACGCCGCCCGATATCCCCATTTCACGGAAGATCGCGGCAGGTTCCGCTTCTTTATGCGTTTACGAGCCGATCCTCCACGTAACATTTTTAACGGCGACTTACTTTGATGAGCAGCAATCTGCCCTTTAACTCGTCACAATGTGGCGGCTCCTAGCAGAAGCGATGGCTGAAAAGTTCCCTGTCTTTTTTCTGGGCAACATCTGGGAGGGATCGGCGTTTGTTTCAGCCGACGTTTATACTGGACAGTGAAAAGCCATCCTTTAAAGGCGGAGTGCAAGCTGAGGACAAGCCCAGTAAACAACAGGCTCGGGGCTTTGGTGTCAAAATAAGCACTATTTCAGCGACTACCTCCCCCCCACAGCAAATACACTTTTAGCATTTATTATTATTATTTTAACATTTATTTATAACGTGAATGTATCAAATTTTACTACTGTTTCCGTTTCCAAAATTACATATCGCTGTTATTGTATAGTTACAATTCTAACACATTACATACGCTTGTATTCAATTATTTACCGCGGAATGACAAAATAGGCGTAATTTTTTTTACAGTAGATTATTCAAATTATTGCTATGAAATGAAAACATTTTCTGGTTTTGCATTGAATGAACAGTCTGTGGGAAGGTTTTCCAGAAATTGCAGCTTCATTGTAATATTTGCCTGAGAAGACATCCACAAAACTTCGGGACCTGCTTCAGACTCAGATGAAGCAAGCAAATTTGTGGTTTACATCCAGACCAGAGATCGACACTCTGCCCAGTAGGGAGCTTTTAAATGACCAGTTTCATTTTTGCTGCACTTTGGGTGCGTGTGGTGGAACTTGGGGCTGACTGATCTCTGATTAGTAGGTCTTTTATGTAGCATCTGTAAAATGTAGTAAAATAAACAAAATATGCTGCATCGCACTATTAAAATGTGGCAATGAACATCACATTTTTCTTTAGAGAAGATCGTCGGGGGGTTTCTTGACGCTCAAAACATTCAGCTCTGCAATGAACTGAAGACATGATTAAACTCTCACGGTATCGTGGGAGGGTGGAGGACGACTATGAACAGAGCAGGGTATGAGGATGAAGAGCAGGAAGCAGGAAGCTTCAGCAGAACTGGATATTATGTAGGTTGTAAATTTCGATGGTATCTCATGACAGCCAGGACTGGCCCGTAGTCCTCCTGGACAGAGCATCTTCAGAGCAACACATCTTGTTTACCATGATCTGGATGTTTTTTTCCCTCTCTGTTCATCCTCCTTTAATTCACCCAAGAGAATACCGCTATCCCTTCTTTGTAAATGCAGTAAAGTCATTCGTTTAGCTTAGTTGGTGAAGATTCTGAACACAACACAATTCTGAACTAATTTTCATGGGATTGTGGGCATGTGAGATGTCCATTGGATGTAAAGGCTTTGTTTAGTGTTGAATCTCCTGATCATCCCCTTGTAGTAAGAAATTATTTGTGCGGGACGAGAGTGCCCCCTGTTGGATGTAACGGTCATACACCATTTCATTCTCATTTTTACGTAAAATGTTCTCTTTTAATTTCCATCGTTTTGAAGCCGTTTACAAGAATTATTTTGAATAATTCATCTAATTATAAGGATTAGTCAGAATACCTTAGTAAATATTAAATTATTAATATTTACGGTTTTATTGTTGCACTAAGGCATGAATGAGGAATTGTGACAGTAACAATACAATAAGTCAGTTAGACGAGTCATGAAAATTGGAAATTAGGACATATTAATCTAGCCTTAGCTGATTACATTGTGACCCACATATCTCTTGTCATAGGGTGGTATTTACTGGTATTACAACTGCAAAGCTGAAAAAAGTTCACAAAAAATATCCTGCACATCTGAGTACCTTTGGGATTTTCCTAAACCTAAACAAAGTGCTTAACAATGCGGTCACAGTTACCGGTCCCGCATTCGAGGGGGTTGTGTTGTGGGACACTCATGCATAGTGCCAATCTCGAACTGACTCAGTAAAACTATCCGGCTGTAGAAATGGGCAAAATGTCAGCTACTATGGATTAAAGCCGAGAAAGTAAATGCGAACAGATAAATTCATTCTTACAACAGGATATGGATATACGTTTTCAATGGTTTATTACATGCTTACCCTTGTGTTACCCGACGCACTGCTTCAAATATCATCGTACTGCAATCATGAATAAATTTACATGAATTATAGAATAATATAACACGAATAATATAAAATGGAGCACAATTTAAAAATACAATGGAAAACGTCAAATTAAAATCTGACCTGGCATAATGAAATAAACCATTTCACCTATATATACAAGTATCTACAGACTTTAAGAAAACGATGTTTGACTTTCAAATTTCTTTTGGCAAAGACTGACATATATTAGTGTATATATGAATAATTAAATCTTCATACACCATCACCTCACTGTGAGTATATTTCTGATCTGGGTTTTGATGTTTCGGATCTTTCTTACGATGCATGAAATAGGCTAATCAGACCTGAAACTTCAATCTTAAATAGTTCTACCTCATTTATTCTAAGTAAAAGCTCTGAAGATTAATTAATAAGAAGGAACAGCTACACAAAATGCTATATAAAGCAACAATGGTCGTATGGATACTTCTAACAAAATAATAAGAACTTCACAGTACTTAAGGTAGTAACTGATTAAGTAACGTTAGCAACCAGGCTTAATATTCATATTTCAAACTTTAAATTATTATTTGGCATTGACATGACCAAACAGACTTTTTTTCCAAACTGAGGAGTCCATTTATCTTTATGGACAGGAAGAGTAAAGTAACTGTGACAGTAAAATTATTACAAAAAAAAAAGCAAATTAAGATCCAACTCCTGCGAAACGAGTTAAGAAATTACACTTCCATGTGACGCATCTGGGGGATAAACAGTAAAATACTATTGCTCCAGGTCTGTCCTACTGTTTATGGTACGAGCAACTGTCTTAACTTTATCCACCCATCTTCCAAACACTTATCCTGGTCAGGGGTCACCGGGGGGATGCCAATACCTTAACATTATGCAAATACTTAAAGCTTTAACCCCCACCTCCTTCTGGACTCGCCATGTGCCAGAAGCCCCTGTCAGACATGATGGCAGGAGAACAGGCCCATCATAACTATTTGAATTAAAAATTATTTTACATCTGTCAGAAGAACATATCTGAGGAACAATAAAAAAAAAAAACTCGGTAAATGTTTTGCAGGGAACAGAATGCGGCTCCATCGCACAGGTATGGCTCTCCCTTTGCGGTGTACTAACCCAAACACAGCTTGAAAACAGCAGGCCGAAGTTATTGCTTGCGAGAATTATTCCGAGACATTCTGGGCCGTGTTTCTCCCAGGCTGGGTGGCTACATCACATGAGACTATATCCCTACCGTCCCCAAAAAAGAAACACAGCAGGGTAAGAGGTATAGCCACAGTAGGTCTTCAATGACCTTGAAATCTGCCTTAAGATCTGGAGGGCGCCAAGGACCTTTCACTGTTCCCAGAGCACATTTCAGGCCAATAATAAAACTAGATGTGTGTACATCAGAGAATTAACTTACGGAAGGCAATCAAAAGAGCTACAGTGTCCTTTAAAATATTGATATGAATATGAATATTGTCCAGCTGGCTGAATTAAAAAGACATAACATCTCAAGAAGAAGCAGTACCACTCTTCGTACTCCGGGTCAGTAGCAGTAGTAGAGTTGGGAGCGAAGGCCTCTATAGGTGTCCTCACACTGGGTAGTGCCTTGTTCCCCCTCAAACAGCATGGAGTCCGGGAGAACGACACCCTCTAGAGGATCAGGCTGGCAGAACTCCACCACAAACTCCACCTCAGCGTCCAGCAGAGCTTTGGACCACAAGGAGGCGTCAAAGTGGCCGGACGCGCCGCCGTACTCCTCGGGAAGCACGGAGCTGGGGATGTTCCGGTGCAAGGAGTTCAGGTCCGAACCGTGAAGTATGAACTGCATGGACATTTTTATGAGGTTAGACATCTGGGATTAGCAAGGAAACTGGGCCCATCCAACCACAGCCCCTCTGCACAGGGCCAAATGGCAGAAAATACTTTATTTACAGAATGAGGTTACATCCTCATGGCCAACTTTACAATGTGCAAGAAATATTTATTTTCCAATTTCTCTCATAAAGATCCATGAGAACAGCACCACTCCATACTCGAGCACAGTGATTCTCAACCCAGACCTCGGGGACCCACAAACAGTCCACATTTCTGCTCCCTCCCAGCTCCCAACACACTTAGGGGTATTCCATAAAGCAGGACTTCTTCATTAGCTGGATAACTTACAACAAATGTAAGGACTGTCCAATAGGAACGTCACTTACCTCTCTTCCTATTAGACAGTTTTCAGCTACCTAGGAAATCCTGCTTTGTGGAATACCTGCCTACTCCCTGGTATTCAGTGTTCTTGCTTGTTTGGTTCAGGTTTGCTGGGAGTTGGCAGGGAGCCAAAATGATACCTATATGGGGATCCCCCAGGATTGTAGTGAGCAGCACTGCTTGGTCAAGCGGGTCAGTCACTCCCTGGGCAAATCTCAAGGGTCCAACAGCAAAGACACCATGGGATTTGAATGGGAACCTTCCACTCGTGGGAACGGAGGCCTAACCCGCCAAGCCGCATGCTGCCCTGGATGGAGATCCGCACCTTCAAACAGCAGTACACCTGCTAACATGTAGCCGGAGCCAGCCACTCACCCTTTCTGCCATCTTCTCCTTCAGGAACGGCTTAATGATGGCAAAGATTCCCTTGAAAATCCGGGGCTCGTTGATTATGTTGACCGCTTTTATTCTAATCGGAAATCCATCCTGGTGCACAAATATACGGCTTTATTGCCACGTCTGCAGGCATCAGTGCATCAATATTTAACGTCTTTGTTAATATGTAGCAATAAGTGCATGAGGAATATGGAGTACAGAGTAGGCGAGCAGATGCGATGTGTACCCCTACCTGGAGAATGCCCACGATCTTCTTGGCAAGCAGGGGGCCAATACTGGAGGCATGCGAGAGCCCCACCCCACTGTAGTCTGCCAGGATGACCACCCCATTGACCTGGGTCTCCTCAGCCTGGATCAGTTTCTCCAGCGTCAGGTAAATGGCACGGATATTGTCGACAAAGGGGTAATCATTCGGCTTCCATTTTCCTTTGAAAAAAATATATATTTGTAATAAACCACACTTTCATTTCTTATGGCTAATCAAGCTGCTATTAGATGAACGCTATAGGCTCATTCTTATGAATTATATCCTTTGTATCCTAATTTTTGAGCAGTACATTCTTTAAAGTAACTTTTATTTTAGAATGCACAATAAGTGACTTTATAGTATATTATCACATGTACAAAATCTCTGGATTCTGGACCATTTTATGGTACTCATGCACCTCAATGTATGACATGGGTGTGTTCTGATGAATCCATCGTAAGTCAAAAATATTGCAAGTCAAATATGAGTATATTATATGATAAATAAGTAAAGAACTGAATAAGTAAACAATTATGGTAGCGACTTAAATATATGTTATTAAACACTGTATGAGATATTTATGCTCGCGATCACATGAATGGGTGGATGCTGTCATCGCCCGGAATCATTTGAAAGCATGATACGGCATATCGCTAGCCTGGGAACAAAATTCAACGTCTGATGACTACTGAATGTGCGTCACTATCGCACCATCACAAAGTCAAAATACCCCAAGTTGACCCATCGTGACGTGAGAAGCATCAGTATTTTGTTATGAAAAAATTTCTTGTGTTACTAATTTGGAAAAAGCAACCCCAGTTCTGAGAAGGTGAATGAACTGACCGGGTCGGATGCAGAGGATATAGCGGCCGTGGGGGTCTGGCTGAGGAAGAACAGTGAGGAAGCCACGGTCCAGCACGTGCTTAATGGTGGAAGGTCGGAGGTCGTGGAAGACCTCAGGCCAAGCCCGGCGACTCATGTGATAGTTCAGCAACAGCTGCAGCGCCCGGTCATAGTCGAACTTCCGGGCACGGAGGAAGCGAAGGAGAAAAGCGTCATCCAGCCGGGTCCTGAGGTTGGGCTGGTCCTTGAGGACCATGTCCCTCAGGGCCTGGACGTCACGTAGACGCCATTCGGGCTTCTCTTGCAGCTCTTCCCGCGCCTTAGCCACCAGATCAGGGGTCAGTGTGCAGGTGTAGATGGGCGGCGGCGCTACGGGAAACCCGCCTCCTTCCTGCGTTTCCTTGGGAGACCCCGTGTTGATGATGTCATTTTCTTCTGCCATTAGCTAGTTATGCGGCGCTGAAAGAACAGACTCTGCGTCACAAAATGTCATTCCTGAAAAGCACACCATTGCAAGATGACCAAGTGAAACCAAGCACTGATTTTATTTAGCAAATAAAGGAACAAACTATATGGTAACCGCTAGTATAGTAGTGTGTTTGCAGTTGTAATGTTTGCAGTATTAATAATACTAGTTGTTGCAGAAATACTCATGGCATTAAAGCAGCAGTACTAGCAGTATTTCACATGCTGTTTACTTTGTTTAAATTATAAAAGACAATTGCAGGCAATAGTTTTAATAAGGTGGCAATATAAGAACCAACTGCACATAGTAGTATTGTACCTGTGACAGTAACTATAGTACTAATAGCTATTTTAATGATGTTGGCAGTAATCATATCCTAATCTTCAATTATGTTCTTGATGTTAATGTACTTTGGGGGTTCATTTGCGCACAGCACACGAATATCACAAGTAGCAGATGCTACTCGATGAGTCAGACAAGCCCCAAAATCACACGAGGGGAATGCAGAAAAGAGAAAAACTAATTTACAGTTTCTCACTGTCTAGGATGTGCTACGTTTTAAGTCTGATAGCTTGTGTACCGGGGAAAAGAGTGTGACCTAACAAAACCGTAACGACATGTAGCGTTTTAATTTAGAATTCTACGTAGTTTTCAGTTTGGTCTTCAAATTAATGGTGTGTGTGTGTGTGTGTGTGTGTGTGTGTGTGTGTGTGTGTGTGTGTGTGTATATATATACATACATACATACATACACTATATATATATATATATATATATAGAGGCGCCGTTGTAGCGCTGTCGATCTGTACATACACATGTAAGTTGAGAATCGGAAGAATCCAAATAGCTATACGAGGTCAAAACTGCGAACGCTTTGAATCGTTCTCCTCCTGTAATACCAGGCATGGTATGATTCTGCTGGTGTTTTATCATTTTTACTATTTTCACTTTTGGTTTTTTTGTACTGAACACTGAGCCCCACACCGTCGGGATTTTTGCCGCAGCGTTTGCTTTTATTACCTTCCCTACCTGCCTTACCAGCTCGACTTGTGTTTTCGAGCCCGTCGTTATTTCCTTACTGCTTTCATTCCGGCAATCATAGTAAATCGCGACAAAATCGTGCGGGTATTTTTTTCGAAAAAATATCTAAAACACAACCAAGAGACAAACTGAAAATATCTTTAAGGGAACAATAAAACAGCAATAAACTAACCTGCCCCAGTGCCCTGCAGTTCCGGGTAGGCGTGCGCGAAAGCGACCTTTCTATGGTTACACAGTAGCATGTGATAAGACGTCATCTACATTTATTTAATTATTTTCATTTATTTATTTATTTTGGTGTCACACGAGAGCTAAATGCAGACTTTATTTGCATTTCCCCTAGCAATTATGCATACGGAATTAAAGACAGGCCGACACGTACATCGCATTATATTCCAAATCATATTATCCTTTCTATTACGTGACCCACAACACATAAATCATCTACACAAGCAATAATTGCAGATAAATTTTTAACAAGACTGCCAGCAGAGCCTAAGGTATCTGGGAGCAATCTTAAGCAAATGTTTTATGGCTTTGCGTTGCCTTGCTTACCCTTGGACTACAACAGTGTGACCGCGAACTTCCACGTGTACTGAGAAGTAACGTCCCTTCAAATACATTAATGGGAAAATAAAACCATGATTTTGATTTGCCATTCTTTAAAATATTTTTATCTGTGACGTTATGATATGCATAGCAACCGTATTATTTTCGCGCTGTTCCTAGACAATTGCTTGTTACCCTTTTTCTTAATACTTGTTCAGCAATTCTGGGGGAAAATGCAAATATTATTTAATACTCTTTGGTGCTAACAAATATTTATCAGCTTGTGTTAATTCCAAATTTAATGAAATGATGTTTGAAGTCGACAGTTAACACATCAGTATAGTACACGGTATAGAGTATGGATTTCACAGCTCGAAGATAATTAAATGAGTTGTACCTATAAATCAATTAGTTACTTTGTAACTGCAATGAAAGCAACATCTGCTAGTGATTATCAAATCTAGGTAAAAGGACACAGTAGGAGACTTTCGAAGCTTTCATCTTGTTCTCTGATATCCACTCCACTGATGCATTGCTCACATTGTGTTGGTCTTTACATTTTTAATGATATCCTCAAGTTGCCTTAGATTTTTTTCCTGAAAATTTGTCTTCTGCCAGCCTTACTTTGGTTAGGTTAAACCATTTACAAATTTTCTGAACTTTGTTGGATGTCAGTATTTGCTCTGCAAACAATGGTTGAACATTTTGAACTTCTAAAGCAGATAACGGAACAGATCTTCTAAAATAATATTAGCATTGAGTGTCCTTTCATGTGCCATCGCGTCACATCATGTCAGAGTGGATGAATTTGTATTCTTTTTCAGAACTGCTAGAGCTGTAGTTGTACATGTTCTCAGAAAATACTGTTTATATTTTGAAATCCATTATCACCTTTCAAAGGAAACATAATTCAAAGTATTAATGATCTTCACTTGTACATTGGTTTAGACAAAAGCATTTGCTAAATAAATAAATGTCAATGAATGATCTTAATGTAATCTTACTGGCATGAAATCTAAGGGAAATCGTTTGATCGTCAGTTAAGCCTTCATTCTTTGGTTTTGGGAAATAATATGTGTTATACACCAATCTGTAGATCAGTGAGTTGCGTTCCATATCTGTTGCCCTGATTTGATGATCCTTGATAATTCATCCGCAGGTGTTTGTAATATTTTCTTTGTGATGTTATCTATCCCAGTGGCCTTCACTTTTGGCAGAGATCTCAGCGATATCTCCATTACTGAAAAGTTCTTCCATGTATCTGACTTCATTAAATATATCTTGTTTATTTATGCTATACTGATCTTCTGTCTATTCCTTCCATCTGTGCTTGATCTTCATTCCATCCGTTATTATTTGCTTGTTGATGTCCTATAGCATACTCACTTTAGACTATCACTTCTTTTTACTCTCACAGGTCTTCTGAAAATCACAGCTGGTTTTTCCATGTTTATTTCTATCATTAGGAAACTTTCCAGATGTAGCAGTATTGCTGCTTGTCTTTCCCAGTAGCTTTCTGGAATTCACAATTACGTGTGTTTAAGAGAGTGTTATCTTTTCTTATTTTCTTTTTTTTTTTGTAATATCTACTGCGTCTTCTATGTCACCCAATCTGATTTCCATGGCTCTTGCATTACTTTTCAAATTATTCTTGAATAATTTCTTTGAATTCCATCCACACTTTAATATCAAATAGGAAAAGCATCTTCAAGTCAGTTTCTGCTGTTTTTCTTGAAGGCAGTGGGTATATTCTCCCGACCATTTCTTGTCACTTTTCAGCTTGGGGTGGCCAGTTTATTAGGCACACCTGCTGGTTGATGGAAGTATCCTTCTCCTCCAAACAGCAAATCGTGTGACTACAATTAAATGCATACAGCACAAAGAGGGTATCAAGAGATTCAGATACCCTTTGGCAAAGCATTAAATTAAATGTTGTGCAATCTAGGTGATTGTGCATGTGCTGTGATTGCTGGTGCAAGACGTGCTGGTTCCAGTATCTTAGAAATAACAAGCTTCCCATGAGTGACTGTTCCTTTAGTGAAAACATCTTCATGAGAGAGATCAGAGTAGAATGGCAAGATTTTTTTTAAAGCTTAACAAGAAGGACACAACTGCTAAAACAGTACAGGAGTCATGTACAGAAAGGCTTATCTTTAAGCACAACTCATCAACAGTTGAAGGGTTCTGGAGGCAAAAGTGGGGCCTACCCGGCACTGGCTAGGTGTCCTGAATAAAGCAGTGACTGAGCGTAAATGTTTCATCGTCTGTCCTGCAATCTGCCGCAAGCCACATCTTTGATATTTGAGTCTTTCCGTTATCTGGTACTGACAATATAGTTTGTTTGATTTTTGCCAATTCCATCAGTTGACATCTAGGTGAGATGATAGAGATGCTGTAGTTGCTTGAACATTATATCACCAATGATGATGTCTTTGGGTTTGCAGGAGCTGATTATTCACTCTCCATCTGCACTGCTGTTTTTATTCATTTACTTGCCAGCTGGATTCCCCACACTGCAATTTTCATCTTTGGCATCCCAGTCTCTAATCACCGGGAACATATTTTGTTTACCTGTCTACTCTCTTTCAGATTGAACTTGATCATAAAACATTTACAGTTTCTTCTGTATCCCAATCACTTGTTGGGACATAAGCCTGTATAAAAGGTTTAATTCATGGGTGTCCATGAAGCTGAAGTGATATCGGTCAGCTCACATCATTGTGTCCAGTTACTCTTTCTGATTCCCTCCCTGATTATGAATGCCACCCCATTTCTTCTGTATTGTGGATTTCCTGAGTAGTAAGTGGTGTGTTCTTTGGACTGAATGTGTCCTAATTTGGTCCACTTAAGTTCAACGCCCAAGATGTCGACTCGTAAGCAGGCCATTTCTATCGTTACTATGTGTCATACATTGATGATGTATGATGGCAACATCAAAACATCTAAAAGTTTTGTTCTACCAACAGCACTCCGAAGAATCCTTGGCTTTGTTCCTCAGTAGCATTATCATATCTAGCACATGTACATTGATTCTTTCATTCATTCTGGTATGAGCTTCCAGCAGATCTTGCCTTGGATTGGTACGGATGTACTGTAGTCTACCATTGCCTTCTTCCATGCAGTTTGTAATACCGACACTGCCATTTTCACAACTGTACTTGAGTGCTGTGAACACAGTGTTATATTATTGCTGGCCAACACAGGTGGTTCAGTCTGTGTGGCATCTCTGCTAAGATCTGTTTGCCATGGATAAAACTTTTATAAGTTACTGTAATAATGCCAGGCAACTCTCACCTTCCCTGATCCACACAGATCAACTCAGCCTGACAAGGCGCTTTGCCACGAGGAGATCATGGCTGTTAGGATGTCTAAACTCACTTGTCTGGGTCTAACTCAGAGCTGATTCAATTCAATTCAGTTTATTTGTTTAGTGCATTTTCACAACATTACATTGTCTCAAAGCACTTTACATAATCCCTGTCCAAAGCCACCAGTGAATAAGTCAGAAGCAAGAATGGTAAGGAAAAATTCCATAGAAGGAAGAAACCTTGGGAGGAACCAGACTCAAAGGGGGACCCCATCCTCCAGGGGCTGGCAAAGGAAGTCCAAAGTATCAAAGTTACAGTTTATGAAGTAAAATTGTGTACAGTTAATGTCATGACAGGCAGGTGAGAGCAAGCATGATGACCCATTTGTCAGACTGTGGTGACCCAGTACTTAATTCACCTTCTTAAGAGAAATATCAGCTTAACAGAAAAGTCAGACTAGGGTAATGACTTTTTAGACAAACCTTATGTAGAAAAACCAAACATTTTGGCTTTGCACACATAAATTAATGTTCTACCAAAACGCACTGAAGGCCAGCTACCCAATGTTGGTTAAGTTCCATAAACAGAGGCTGTCCTTAGCCACATCCAGTTTAGACAATGCTGTATCAAGTTGTAACTGCTGGAGTATGATGGGGCGGTGCAATGATTCAGGGTGGGGGGGGGGCAGCTCATGTGATCTGCACCAAGTTATACTTTAACTAAATTTGTTGCATGCACATTTTAATAACCCTGAATTGCTTTAATATGGTTTTGTACTCTAAGAGATATTATGGAATTAAGCCGAAAAATTAGCTTCTGCTTCATGAATGTAGCTTGAATGTCTGGTCTGTTACTCATTTGCCGACTTTGTAACTGAATTAGATTCATAATGCTATTAAGGCAACTCCTGGGGCTGGAAGGAGCATCCCTGCACCATGGGGGCCGGCTTCAGTGACCTCATTAATATGACGTCCCTCGTGTAGATGGAAGACACGCAAAATCTTTGTCACATTATGTTATCAGTTATACAAAAAAAATCACTTTATTGGCTCAACAAGAAATAGCACAGTTTCATGTAAAAATAAAATCCTGACACTAAATTCCAATTCACACAACATGATCTGCTCTTTCTGACAGTGGTTCAGATACGTCGTTATTTCGACTCCGCAAATTATCATATTGTACGGATTGTGACAATTTGTGTGCAAAAAACAGGGAACATCTTTCTTTCAAATTATCTAATGTTAACATTTCGGAAAAGTAAAAACTGAACAAAAGCATCACTTGCTAATTTTACCTCGACAGATTTCGCCTGCCGGAGAAGAGGTGTGTGATATGAGACATCATCCACGTTATATTCGCTTATCCTGGTGAAGGTCACAGGCTTAGGGTTTTTATAACATCGTTTATGTGTGCTCATTTTCATTAATGCTATTATATTGCAGCAAAGACAATATAGAGTTTAACACAAAGCACATATTACGTAAAATATTATTTAAAACAAGAGAAGAAAATGTACAGGGCAGTAATCAGAGCTAGATGGTTCAGAAACACATAAAATTGTATTTTAATGTAATTTAAATATTCTTTAGGGGGGAGATAAAACATGTTTAATTATTCTAATCTTACTTTAGCAACCAAATACACAATGTACAGTTCTGGATTTCTTTATAATCTATATATTTTCTAGTGGCTATGAGAACTATACAAGTCAGTAGGTTTGACTTTCTTTAGCCTAGAATGAGAAATACTGTACAACAACACTAACATAACCAGAATAACTAATGAGCCAGGTGCACCCGAAACTGTAACAATCCAAGATTATGAAATGGACTCGACAACTTCAACCACAAATAAACTAAATAAACTAAAACCATAAAAGGACTCAAAGGCACATAGAAATGAGTCACAGTGCTCATGAATGAGGTTGAATGTATACATTTTTGTATAAACTTTTAAATGTTTTATTCTTCTGTAGAATGCATTATATTGTACAGTCCTGAGTTATGTACAGCAAAGAAAACGTAATAAACACTGAAATTTAAGGGTCATTTCCATCGCTGGCAGTGGAACAAAACAAAAACAAAACAAAACAAAAACAAAACAAAACAAAAACCAAACGAAACAAGCAATACCAGCAATCACCTTACCTGATTTCTCTGGTTTTACACTTAAAAGCATATCAGAAAAAAAAAGATTTTGGATACTCACATAACCTGATACATGTCTAAAAAGACCACTTCTGTAACTGTAAAAGAAGCCTGTTGAGCTCTTATGCCCTGATAAAACTTAGTTCTCATATAATTGTCAAGTTTTTTGTTATTTAAAAAAATAGTGTGTTGCTGCTGCCTGCTGCTAACATTTTGATAATGCTATTTTTTTGTCTATGCTATGATAAAGAATAATACTTCTTTTTAAATGTACATGTCAAAAGTCAGAATCGGAATCAGAACCTAAACATGTACAATCAATGTAGACCACGCATTCTTTATTAATATTTTGTTTACGCTCCTTCTGCTGTTCCCAAAGAGAGCGGAATGAGGGAAGCCTGAAAGAATGTGTGGCTATAAGGGGGGGCGGTCCAAGGTGACCTCAGATACCCTCCTGCTTGGTGATGGTGGGCGGGGGGATGGAGCTGGTCTGTTTGGGCACCGTGGCGATGACGCCCTGGGTCAGCTTATAGTGCTCTGAACTGGACGCTGCAGGAGGTGATGGGATTGGTGTCTCAGGAGTGGCTGCGGGGCGGCGACAACACAAATCAGGGCGTTAGCTCAGTCACAAACAGCTGACCATTCAAGAAAGTCATATTTACTTTTACTGATAAACCGAAACTAAATAAACCAAAATAAATAACCTGGAAAATAAACTAAAAACACACATATAACATTTCTAGGGGTGTTTAGGAACAAAACAGAAGGTTTTTTTCATTAAAATAAGCCTGATTACATTGTAAAGCCCAGGGCATCCTGTGTGCTAAGACTCTAGCATACGGTATTTTTGACAGAGGTCACCTGACCCCGCTTTGCGAGGCAGGTCTGCTGCCAGTGTGCCAGGGATACTCACAGATCTGGCCATTGTGAAGGGCTGTGGGCATGCTACCAGCTACAATGACATTGCTATTGAGGTGTTCTTGGACCAGGTGCGGGTGAAGGGTGTGTGGCGCATGGGGCGCCTCATTGGCCGAGCCTGGGCAGAGAGAATGCGTCATAATAAGGCTGAGAGAACAGTGATGCTATCATGCAGATCAGGTTCACCCATCCCTTCAAAAATTGCACATACTGCTGATGATCCATAAACTTTAGCAATGGTATATAGAAACCAGCTTCTATTTTCAGCAATATTCTCAGGTAGCTACTCATACAGTACTATTCCACGTGGTTTTACACTCATACACCAGCATTAATTCCAAAGAACAAACTACACAAAATACCATTAATTTCTCCAGGATCTCTCCTAGTTCAGTATGACAGGTTCCTAATCTACCACATTCATTGGAAATCATATTTATATTTTTGCTTTGTTAAACATATGAATAGAACTATGTGTCTTCAAGCCATTTCACCTCCCAGCAGCATCTCCTGCAGCAGGTTGTCTATTTTGGCCATGCCGAAGAGCTTGACGAATTGGATCTGCTCGATCATCTGCCAGGTGATGCTCTGCAGGGTGGGGAGCAGCAGGAGCAGCTCGCCAAAGCGGCCGCGCGAGTCGTACTGCCGGTCGTTGATGTAGTCCTCCAGACTAACCTGTACTTGGTAACGCATGCGTTTGATCTTCCCAGGGTCGCTAAGTCCCTTGGCATCTTGGAGAAGGAGGGTGATGGTTAGCAGCTGGCAGCGTCAAAAGCAGTACATTCAGTTACAACAAACTGTTTGGAATATCCTGTCCTCATTCCCAGCTTCCTGGCCTCCCTAGAGTACCGTCTGTACCATCTCTGATAATTTCAAGACACGACATCAAGACCCATATATTTAAACCGCACCTCTAAGACAGCAGTAGGTCTGACCATCCAGTGAGGGACAGTTTCTGATCAATGGGAATGTTTGTGAATTTCTCAAGGTTCCATTTACACTTGCTTGGCTGTGGAGTCAATGGCTTAAATCTAGCTATGTCGAGGTCATCATAAAATAAAGAATGTGGTTAACACATGGCTCTGCCATACTTTGCATCAACTGACATGGAATACATCCTTGTAAAAGACATTATCTTACTGCACTGCCCTATTTTATGATGATGGAAAATCAGGTCAGGTGACTCTAGAGTCAATTCCCAGGTAGGTCATCATTGTTCTACCAAACACCAGTAACCGAATTAAGTATTTCAGATGTATTTATGAGTAAGACTGACCTTAAAAGAATAAGTGATTCCACAATGTAGCATATTAGCACAACAAGAGTGAAAATTGCCAAAATAAAACAAAAGGAATGGATTGTGTTAAAAAGGTATTAATCTAAATAAGTATTAATTCCATTGCAAACTGTGTCATTTTGTATTCATACCTGGGTCAAAGAAAACAATGGCTTTCAAGCAGGCGTATTCATTATCATCTATCTGGAGATCCTGGAAGGGTAACACGAGCTCGTCGAGGATCCGCACTGCTACTCGGCAAACCTCCAGTTCAGGGCAGTTACGTGGAATTATGTGGTCGTTTCCTGCAAGAGAAAAAAAATACATGCAGTGACTATATTTGGCCGAAACGAGAAGCTATTCAATAATCACACAGGAGAAGAGCAGATGACAAATAATTAACTACAAATGTGAAATATATCACATTTGTTAATAGTTAAAATGTGCACTGGCAGTGAAATGGATGTGAATAAAAATGTTGTTTATCCTCTACATAGATTATTTTTTTCTGGAATAGAGAACTTACTCACTTTCAAAACTTAAAAATAACCTCTTTATTGCTTGTTGAACAAAATGGTCAGAATTCACAAAACAAGTTGCAATTTTACACCATTTTTGTTCAAATTTAATCTTTTAAGTATATGAATAGCCCTTTCTCAACAATGTGCACAATTACTCAAATACCTATATCAGCAAGAACCATTCTACAGTGAGGCTCCAGCACACCTTTCAAGGTATTTAAAATCACCCAATTTTAAGACTAACCATTTTCTTTAAAAAATATTTGTCTTCTCTTTTGGACCAACATGAGGTAAAACACCCCAGGCTGAGAATTTACCTAATAACAACAGATCTTTGTAGAGCATCGACCTCTTGGCAGCGCCTAGAAGAAGATGTTCTCCTGCATGGGCTCGCAGTAAGGCCACCTGAAAAAAAAAACGTGTCACCAATCAGCATTCCCTAAAGCTCGCATGGTTAAGGCGGCATCTTATTTAAAAGCAGCCTGCGCTCACAAACAGGACACCAGAAAGCTGCTGAAGGAGTTATAAAGTTACAAGTTCTAAGCACTAGAAGAACCTTCAGTCTCCACACATATTGATTCTCAGTTTGAACCCTGCCAACAACAGACTATGACATCTCAGAAACAGGATGCAGGCGAGACTGTAAACATCATATGATGTAAATATGAAATGTTAGTGATCTGTTAAGACACACAATTATTAGAGCTTCCAGTTTATCTTCAGTATCTGTTGCCATTGATGGGACGGAGGTTGCAGTTCCTGTAGTTCTCAAGTGAATCCATGGTTCTGTTAGTTCAGTTCCTCTAATAGAGAATTAGAGCAGATATCTGTAATTGTTGAACTGCAGTAAGACATGATGGACGGTGGCCGATAGAAGTGACCTTCCCCAGGGAAAAATGGACACAACGGCATAAACGAGGAGTTTCCCACCTCCTTAAGGTCAAAGGTTTGGAGCTACACCTGGAGATCCTTATAACATGGAATGACTCGGTGTGAGAAGATCCACATGCCAGCCTTTGCAGTTACTCAAAATCCACAAATCAGTTACTAAACCCTGTTTATCACGTTGTTAATGATTCTGGAGTACACGGGAACCGATATAACTTTTAAAACCAGTTCATAATATTCTAACAGGAGACATCAAAACATATTAACCAAACTGGTTCAAACCTACAGATTCCAGAATCCCCATTTTCCATCATTTAGTGTCTCTCGGATGCTGACGCCTCCAGCCGTGGAGCCAAGTATTAGGGAAGATTTTATGCATCGCTCAGGGGTAGAACAAAAACGTGGACCGTCTGTGGGTCGATGAGGACCGGACTGGGAAACACTGATTTAAAGTAATGGGTATGTGGCCCTTGAAGAGACATTACATCCAACAGTACTGAACACTGCGCCACATAATGTCCTTATCTAACCACCTATAACTGTTTATGCAGTGCAGCATCACAGTAAGTTTGCTGCCTGAGGTCAAGGGGCAGGAAGCATTCAAATACACATATTCATATTCTTCTTTTTCTACTTGTTATAATAATAATAATTTTAAAATTATTATTATTATTATTACAGTTGACCCTTCCGCATTGTGGGGGTTGGGGGCGTTCCACGATCTGGAAAAACCACATAAAATTTTTTTGGTCCACTTGGCGCGAGCGGAATGAAAAGATACGAGAAACACGAGGTCCAGAGATCACCGTGAGATATAACGCGAGAGGTTGCCGTAAACACGTTTGACGTCCTCCAGCCCAGCACTGTACGCGTTTTTTTATGCATTTATGGGTTACTAAACTTTGTGTGTTGCTTGCTGGCCTTTGCGTGTCAACTGCAGCTTTCGCAAAACTCCCAAAAACTCCCACATAATTCCCACTAAATTTCTTCTGGTTCACGATGGGGAAAGTCACAATGCAGAAGGGTCATTATAATATTATGACCAGACTTGACCACCTTGCTCAAGGTACCTAACCTTAATTAATTCACACCACCTGGTGCCTCTCCAGTAGAACTGAAGATTGATCTTTCTGAAGTGATACCAGACACATTATATGTTCATGGATGCAGCTGCCAGAGCCTTCCGGTGACCCCACAGCGGACAGTACCTGGTCGTCCAGCGGGAGGTCACAGAATGCGGGGATGTACTTCGCCCACTCCACCAGGACCAGCAGCTGTTGCTTCATGGATTCACACACGTCTGTGATGGTGGCCATCTTCTTTGTCCTGATGTCGCCGTTCAGAATGGGTACTGTGGGAGAGATCTGAAACATCACGGGATACCTTAAATGAAGAGGAAATTGGCAAAACCAAGAGGGTTTCACCTCCAGGCATTCTGCAGCACCAGTGCGATGTGGCTTCATGACAGTTATCAGTATACTATGATAATCCACTGTTTAAAAAAACTTGACACGTTCCAGTCATTTTGGTTTTTCTTCATTTTTGTCTAAATATTGTCTTTTAGTGCAGTGTGCAATCACATATTGCCATAAAAATACTTGAGGCAATAAGTGCATAATATTAAGTAGTATTTGAGATATTTCATGTTGTATAATTGCTGGTTCCTGATAGAAGGACCTGCCGAAAGGTAGAAGCTAAATGTCAGTGATCCATTTATTTCTGCATCTCAGAAGCGACAGTATACCCACATAATGTATATTTCCCATGAATAGCCGTGTATGTCAGTATGCATTGAGAGAGGCCGTCTGTTTTAATGCACCTGTCTCGAGAGAACATCCGCCTGGATAAGAGCATTTATAGAAGGCAAGCTGCTGTCTTCGTAACTGGACCTCCTCGTACTGATTCTGTCTCTTTCGTTTTGTACAGCTGTAGAGAAAACAGGTCTATTCATTCGAGAGTAAAAAAAAATCATGTTACATCACTCCTCGCTTGCACCATTAATGCAATGCATCCTGATCTTCCCGTCAGTTCCATCTCTACAGTGATATACTGCATGTCCAAACAACTTCCAACTGCTTTCCAATACACTTTACTTGATGAATTATAATGGTCGGTATAAGAATTAAGGATGCATATATGAAATATATTTCTAGCCATGTTTATAATGCTTTATAAATGCATTATAATGTGTTATGAATGTGTTCATAGATTCTTACAGACATGGCATTCATAGAAAGTGTTGTGAAAAATTACATATGATATGCTAATTCAGCCATGTACATATGAAGTCAGTGCTGTTGGTGTCTTACTGCAATATCCTTACTGCAGTGTTTTGTGGGAAAAACTAACCAACAAGCATCAGATGAAAGTAAGTTTGAGAAGCTAAGTGAGTTAAACTTATTGCAGAGTTTGAAGACTTCAGTTGAGAAACATACCGGTTTTAAAACAGATTCTGTCTTACAGCCCTGGACTTTTATCGCTGTCAAATTATGATGCTGTGGAAGTGTTTGCTCAGCAAAAGCCAGACCTACATTTTTATGCGCTCTCTAGTGAACATTAACGACCGCTTCTTGCATCACAGCCCAGCAGCTCCTCCAATGGGCTCGTTCCGAGCTTCAAAACCACTTTGTCCACTGCATTCTGATTGGCTGACAAGCAGGGCTACCTCAAGTCACCACCGGTTGGTGATTATTTAAGGAATTAACTATTATTTCATTATTACTCCTGTCTCAGCAATATCTACCTCAAAATAGCAAAGATAGCAGAAGTGCCTCTTTTTCAGAAGTCCGTGGAAAGCGTCCGACACAACACAGTTTTCTGACACAACACAGTTTTCTGACACCCCACAGTTTTCAGATGCAACACAGTTTTCTGACACAACACAGTTTCCTGATATAACACAGTTTTCGGACACAACACAGTTTTTAAATAAATACCTTCTTTTTTCATTCCCGCCCGGAAGCACTTCTTCAGCCTGCAGTATCGACACTGGTTCCTCTTGTCTTTGTCCACTATGCACTGTCGGTTGAACCTGGAGTTAGAAATCATACAAGTCCTCGAATGACAAGTTGACTGCGACTCGGGCAGGAAAACAAATGTTGACGGTGAGAAAACGGACAGTCGGCCGCTAAATCTGGGCACATCTGTCACTATAATGTCACAACCTGTTTGTTTTATGAGTTCCCTTTTCTGCGGGGGAACCTGTTTTTTGATTTTCCCAGTGCTATGCTGTGTATTTTGGTCTAGGATGTTGCCTGCTAAATCAGGTACAGCTTGCTTCTTTTTTTGGGGGGGTGGCAAGGGGGAATGAGCGAATGTTGCAGATTTCTGTTTGGCTCAGCAAAGAAAGGTAAGCAAAAGCTACCAACTAAATTCCCAGGGGTTATTGCATCCGTGCGATATCAAAGGTTTTTAAAGTATTCAGGTGAATTAATGTCTAACTTTTGTGCATGCAACAGGAGTCACTGTAGGTAAAAATAAAGGCTTATTATTTATTGTTATATGGGACACTGGAGGTCTCCATGCAGAAGGTACATTTGGAAGAAGAGGCTGGGACAGAGAGCTTCACAGGCGGGGAGCCGGATGGGCCCATACCTGCAGGAATACATGTGGTTTTTGCGGACACTGCGCCTGAAGAAGCCCTTGCAGCCATCACAGCTGGATGCCCCGTAATGTTTGCCCGTGGCCCGGTCCCCGCAGATGGCACAGAGGGTCCCTGCCCCCAGCTGGTGGGCGGCATTCATGCCGACACTCTCCGTGGGTGAGGAGTCTGAAACGACAGCCAATGGGGAGGCACCGGTCAGGCATGTCCATCAGTGCCGGTCGACTTTTACAAGAAGGGAATGATGCTAGAAAATAGCTGAAGTTTAATTTCAGTGTCTGGATGAACTGAAGCAGCAAACCGTTATGGAAACCACTGGAAGCACCAATGACGGAATGTATCTTATATAATAGATCTCAAGTTTTTTTTAATGGCAGCCTCTGAATATCTCAATATTTTTATATCAACAATTTGTTGATTATTTCTTTTATTACATTATGATATATTATAATATTTTTATTACATTATTTTGTTTATTATTACTTGTTCGAAAATTATCTTTATTAATTATTAATTTATTATCCCGAATCTGTGAATAAAACTGCTATACAGCAGCCAAAGGAAGTACACCAACCTCCAAAAAAAAACTGGAAAGGAAATATTTTCAGTTTTTTTCCACGAGGATATGCACATTATATATTTACTGGAAAAAGCCATACAGATAAGAGAATGAGGAGCTACCCAAAGAAAATAAATAGGGAAGAACATTTGCGGGAACTTTAAAACTGCTGGATGTTACTTTTACTGAACAAGAGCAAGAACTGAACCAAATTCTTCCCTTTGTTAGCCAGAGTGACTGGCTAGTACTGCTGTTACACATTTAGCATAAGGTGGGGAACCTTCATGCTGTCACAGAAATCTGGGGGACACCCCGCATTTTGGGAGATTAGGTTATTGAAAAAATGCTGGATTTTACCAAGAGCCCAAAAAGAACAACACTGATAGAATTATATTTCGCTTAAGACAAAAAAGTGTGGATCCCAATAATTCGACGTTTTTTTCCAGAAACAAAAGCTTCACATTTCTGTTCTTCCTTTACATTTTTAAATACCAGTGTATGTCTTCCTTGTGAAAGATGTGCCTCACAGACATCTAGGCAGGAGTTTTAGGTGAAAGGTTACATAGTTGCACCTTCAAATACTTATTTCCAGTACCTCAGTCCCGTTATATAGCCTACATACTTACACATAAATATAATGTGTAAATATGCACATGTCAATTAAAACAATGATGATTATATCATTTTTTTAATCAGGGATGGAATTTTTTTTATATTTGAGTTGTAGTTTAGTTAGTTTAGTATTTATCATGAGTTAACGATTTTGTCTTTCATTACGCATATCTGAGGTTGCACCATTTCAATAAGCATCAACAGACTGCCAAATAGCTGATTCCATGAATAGATCACGGCAGCTTTTCATCTCACTGTACAAGACGCACGAGCAGAACACCTTCTGAAGGAATACATTATGCAAGATGAAGTGCCATTCCTTTAAAATGGTGACAATGGAAACTTTGATTGCATTAATACCAAACAAATTCCTTCCAAGCTGATTAAAGACAGGAGAGCTTCTCCACATTAAGCCAACAGAGAGATGGCTATCTAGCCTAATGATTAAAAAGCTGATCACACAATGTGACAAAATATTGACTGGGTATGTTCTATACCCAAGATAAAACGTGATTAGTCTGATTGTTTCTTGTAAGACAATCAGCAAGGACGGGCTCCGTCTGTCACACACACACCTACTCCTTCAGAAAAATGTTTCACTCACCCTAGTTGTGAAACACTCAAGGAGCAGGAGTAAGTATTTCTAACTTACAAAAATCGTCATGAAGTTCTTTATAAAGATACACTCCCTAAATCATCTATGGAATATTATGTAAAAACATGCTATGCAACAGATGACATAACACCATGTGACATACTAAGCATTAAGCACTTATTAGATAGAGAAGACCTCAGTAAATTGAATTATGACAGATCATCTGAAACATTGTATTTACTTTGAAGGCTTCCTTGGAAAGCTTCTACTGTATGTAATATATGATGGATTAATCATATTTTCTTCATTTAAAATATATTTGCCATAGTGAAAATGCATTTTATAAAAGTCCTCCATGTTTGCTTGTGAAGGAAAAGCATAATTTTTTTGAGAATAAACATTTAGAATAGCTTTGCTGTATTGAGTTCATGATAATGAGGAAAGAGGACAGGACCCCAAAGTCTTTTACAGGTTTTGTTTTCACATTTCGCAAGTGCAGTATGGTTCCTGTCAGAAGACCATCACAAGCAGTGGTTCTGTTGGCTGTGAGACATTGTGTGAGGGCTGCTGGACCCTGGGGGTCATCGTGTCACGGTGTCATGTGCGGGATGTCCGCAAAGGTCTAAAACTCAAAGTCCATAAGCCGACTCCAGAAAATGACTCACCTGTGCTCATCGCGAGCACCTGCATGTTCTCAAACTCCAGCGTGGTGTAGGCTGGGTCGAGAGCCTCGCTGTAATCGGCCATGTCCATGTCGAGCAGTGCTTTGGATAAACGCATTCTCAGCCAGCACACGCTGGGGCAAAGGACTTGTCTCTACCTGGGTCCCCGGCCCACCCTTCTGCCGAAGGCCCCGCCCCATGTGACCAGCTCTATCAGGGAGAGGAGTTTGTGGGGACACGACCGATTGATTGACAGCACAGGGCTCCTCTCCTCAGAGAGGTAGAGTAGCTGCTCGGTTAATTTTTAGCCACCGATCCAACGGGGAGCCAAAGCTGTTTTTTAGAGAGATAGCACCAGTGGGACTGATGAGATTTCTTTTTCGTTGAACCAATCTGTACTGGAAGCCATAAAACTCCTCATCATTCCACATCAGCAGGTGTGATTAGTGATTATTGCAGCTACTTTTTCTGGCTTCAACCGGCTTTAGTTTGTTTGAAGGTTATTCACCCACATATTCTGATGCATCAGGCTAACAGGACAGTAATTGTGTTATATTTGGCCTGCCAGAGCTCATCTGATGATTTGTTCATGAATGCCAGTCAACAGAACAGTAAAAACAAGCTAATTTCAGTTAGAATGTATGTATAGAGAATTAACTGAAATCACAGGCAGGTATACTGCTGAGTGCTCTTTAACTTTCTTTGCTTTATATGAGCATTCTAAACTGGAAAACACCCTAAACTGCAGGAGCATAAGGAATGGGGAAACTTTAGGGTGTGTCATTCGCCGGGTATGTTATACGTCTTTCTGCGATACGTCAGTCTGTCAGTCACTTCACCAAAAGAACAGAACTATATCATACTAGCAAGACTTTGCTGCAATGCGGCGCTGGAGAAAGACTCTATAGAGTGAGAAAAATAAGTCAGAATTATGGGAATGGTCGCTGCTTAATTTTCACAATTCTGGCTGTTATTGTTCGTGCCTGAAAATTTGTTTCAGTTTCTTGTGTTTTTTGGTAAGTCAGCTTATCATTCTGAAGTCATTCGAACCATTGCAGTCAATCTGAATTGGCATCACTCCATAAACCACTCCCCTCAATTCACATGCAAAGGTGAAATGCCAGGAACTGGCCCTTTATTTGAAGAAGGGAAAGTAACTGCAAAGCAACAGGTCAACGATCTTTGGGGCACAAAAGCAGCCTGGGGAATTTCATAATTTCCTGCATTAGCTGTACATTAGGTCTGTAAAAGCAAGGGCACCTCATTTCCACAGTTCTTCTGAGGTTACCTTGCATTATGGGGTGCTGCTCTGCCTATCCATCGCTCCCAATGACCAATCAAATCAGAGGATGAAAGTACTTTTGCTATTTATTCTGATTGGTCAACCCTACTATCATGCCAATTTTGAAGGCCCTGATAAAATGTCATCATGCCCCCTGTACCTTCAGTTACTCACCTGATATGTCTATCCAAAGCAAGTCATTTTAATTTTAGTTATTTATGCAACCAGATATTTTACTACCGCAGTTCAGGTTGCATGCCTCATTGAGACTTTTAGATGAATCAAACTAATTCTGTTGCTCCTAAACAGAATTCTACCACTATTCACTGATATTGATCCTCAGTGTCCCTCTAAGTGTGAAGACAAGGATCTACTCTGGTCTATAAAACTGGGCTTAGATCACTCCCCTATCCTGATAGATTGTTAATTATATCTTTGGTACTGTAAGTAAAGACCCTCCTTGCTCTCATACAGACACATCCTCATACATGCAGAAACACACACATAGCTTATAAAACATATACCAGACCAGCAACTACTGATCACAAGTGTCTAGAGTGTGCAATATAGAGAGGGAGAAAGAATTCTGGACTCCAAATCCATACACTGTTGCCAGCATCAGTCTGAAGAAGTTGTGTCATAGAATGACTCACCTCCACGAAGAATATCTTATCAGTCCTCTCATTAAGTCCCTTATCTCAGCACACATCTTCATTTTCTGTGACCTGCTCATAACAGCAATAACAGCCTTATAAAAGACAATCTACAAGGTGAAATCTTTCTTTCCTTGACACGGTGCCAAACCGTGAGGGAATGTTTCAGATTTTTGCACGGTATATCAGCGTGTAAATACAGAGGAGAGGCTTTTCCGACACCCTGTTTGTTTTAAATATGGAAATGAAGTAGCTAATTCAAATACACAAGGCCTCAATATAATTTCCCTTTTTGTCCCCTCCTCCCAAAAGAGAATATCTGGAGGATATTTTGAGTTTGTGAGCTTCAGTTCATATCCCTGCAGGATGAGTGAGCACCACACCCAGGCTGCTTGGGTGGCACTCTGGATTGCTCACCTTGACACTCCTGCCCACTTACTGGGGATCATGAGCAACATGATGACCGTCACTGCCCAACAGTCTACATCCTAACATCTACACCCAACCCAAGTTCAATAATACACTTATTCCACATTTTATCTACAAAAGCACCAACATGTATTGCATCTATAGTACCATTAGCAAGTAATACTGTTACATTTTAATACTACTACTTTTACTGCAACAACATGTATTACTATTATCTTCTACTGTCATCAGTATTACTACTATCACTACTAATGCAGTACACTACAAATTGTATTTATTAACGTCCGTCTTCTGGCGATTTATCCTGGTCAGGGTTGCAGGGGGCAATTTTTTTTTAAAAAGTTACAAGATTATTTACAGGATTATTCGGAATAACTAGCCAAAACAATTAAACTGTAAGATGCTGCACACACAGCCCAACATTATTAACCAACACAGTGTTTTAGATATTTCCTGTATTTTGGAAAAAAAAATCACATCATTCCTCAGGTGGATGAAGTCGTTGTCCATATTCTGGACACCAGAGGTCGGGCTAAATACCAGGGATGGGTGCGAGGAAAGTAGGGGAGAGCTGCCTGAAAGGAAGACTTCAGCCGTCCTTGTCTCATACTCCATAACAATAAATAAATGCTCTGTGTCTTACAATCAGTCATCCGGGCTGCCCGGGGCTAAAAGTCAACAGCAAATGGCTCTGAAAGACTGATGTAACGCCACTGCTATTTTCCCCTTTGAAACTTCAAACTCCAGTTTGTGAACAAAGTCCTGTCTTTCTTCGGGAATAGCAGTCTCCGACCACTGACCAAACTCCATTTGAAAGCACTGCCTATTTGTACCTTCTCCTGAAAGATACCTTTGCATTTCAGACGTGCGATCACATTGGGAGGAGACAATGCCAGAAAAAGAAAAAAGAATTAATCATGCGACTGAAGTTTCTGTGGCCTGGAAGAGTGATTGCGTGTGGGATATAAGAAAAGTGCTTCGCTGAGTTTTAAAAGTCTTCCAGCACAAATGAACAGAGTGTTTTATGGTGCAGGGATGTGTCGATAAGGGGAAGAAAGACTGGGAAGTAATGTGCTTGCAGCAGCATATTTGAGTCCAGGAACAAGCCAGCACTGGCTGACAGTGGGAGATGGAGGCGATATGTGAGTACGATGTACTGGAGAGAACCTTGTCAACTGATCACTATCTGTAAACAGAGTCTGCAGTGGCCTCTCTGCCTATGAGAGCGACTTTTCATCTCTTTTACTATTTAAGGTCTACTTAAATGTTCCACTGTGCTCATTTTTGTTAAAGACGCTGTCATGGAGTGCTCTTAAATACAAACCTGGCGTTGTTCAGGGTAAAAAAGTCTCCTAGGCCATAAGACAGTGGCTTGTTTTGTCAGGTCACAAAACAAATTTTGTGTGATGGATGTGTGTGATTTGAGCTCCTCCTTGATATCTGGGTCTGTGTGACACATTTACAAATACAGGTGGTAGAAACTCCTTCAAAGGACTGTACTGCTGAGTCCAGCTGTTGCTATAAGCTCCCGATCCAAATGGTGTTTTGTAAACCACCCTGAGAATGTGTCAGTTTTATATGTACCCTCTGAACAGATCCGAGCTACCTATGGAACAATAAAATTATATTGATTTTATTTGAAATTCATTCTGGTTCCTATTTGGGTTAAATATAGCATAAGCCTGTTTTAGGGGGAGACTTGGTGGCTCCCACAGGCAGCCACAGGACGGGGATTGAATCCTGCCTCTGCTCCGTATGCGGAGTTTGCATGTTCTCCCTGTGTTACATGGGTTTCCTCCTGTATTCCTGCTAACTGATGACTAAATTATGTGTGTATGTGTCCAGTGATGAGGCAGCATCCCATTCAGGAAGCAGCCCGGCCTTGTGTCTCGTGCTGCTGGGATAAGCTCCAGGTGACCCTGGGCAGGATAAGTGCTTAGAAGATGGGAAAACTGACTTTATCCTCTTTGTAGAAGACATAAATGTGTAAAACACTGGAAACCACATCCAAGAGGTTTTAATTTTTATAGTCCTGCTAAAACACAAAGTAACGTGGAATCCATCTGTGCTGAAAACTAAACCCAAATAACAAAATATCTGACCAAGCTCAAAACCAGGAGTCCGCTCCTTACAAACTATTCAAGCTAAATGTTCACTTCAGAATTAAAGACCAAATTGGAATTTAGTATTTCCCATTGAAATGTTATGTTAATATTACAAGGAATGTAAGACAGCTAGACGTGGATGCAAAAGCTTCTGACCATAGACAGCAGTGTACTTAGAAAACGCTTTCACATCCTGACTGCCACACCGACCCTCAGTGTGCTGCTGTGAGTGAGCATATCTTGTTTTTGGGTTTTGGGGTATTCAGGGTGGAGCAGACCGTGAGCACTCCAACTTGACAGAACCAGAGCCCATATCTCTGTAAAGATTAACTAAAACAGTGATCCGTGAAGCTCTGATTGCCGTAACCTACTTTGCTAATCATAAACCAACAGCTCCTAATATTGCACAGCCTCTATAAAATATTTCTCTTTAAGTACAACATCAGTGGGCAATAAACACGTTGGCAAAGAAAGATTGCAAATACGTGGCACATATAAGGATGGCAAATACCATCGTTGCCTGTTGTTCTGAATCAGTCGCTTCGTATGTGAGAACACCTCATCTCGAATGGACAGGTCAATAACGTTAACAGAAAAAAGAAATGCAAAAAAAGTAAGTTACGCTACGGATACAATAACATGTCATGTCTATTAATAGAGCAGTGTGGCTGAACAATTGAACCGAATGAAGGTGGTCAGAAAGGTCTTCATACATGACGACAAAGACAAGCTGTACAACACACACCAGTAAACTGTATTATTGTGAATACGCAGCATGTAAATGTATCACAAGATGCATCAAAAAGGCATCATTTTCAATGCATGTATTGCACCTCCTGTGTATGTATTGCCAGCATGTTACTTTCTGTAAGGCCTGTGCTGTGTCTGATCAATCTTCTGAATTTCAGCAATGAATATAAATGGCCACAGGTCTTTCCTTATAAAAAAAAACAACAATTTGTAGCAAATAACCATTTTTACCCCATATCAGCCATGAACTCATAAAAACCCAAGTAGCCTTCCGTACACTAAATAAGTAAACAATTGCATCAATAAACATTGAGACCATCGCTTTTCGTAAATCAATCACGACGTCTGATAATGCCCATGTAATGATTAACCGCTGTTTTGCTGACAGATCATTTTGACTGTGGGTCCCATCAATTTATGTATACTGTCTCTGCCACCCATGATGCAGTTTTTTGGCCAATCAATGCTCTGTTGCTCCATCAGAACCGAAAAGATTTTGTCAGCCAGACAGACGTTCCTGAGCAGCAAAAGGGTTGAGCCAATTTTGAATTTCCTCGCTATCGTAACACCGTAGGTCCAATGCAAACACGTATAATGACACGTGAGCCCACGCACACACACAGAGCCACCTTTTACACACAAGATTTTAACATTTTGTTTTGCTTTTTTTATTACATTGAATTAGCTTTTTGGGGAAATTAACCAACCTACTTCACTTACATTTTGATTTCATTTTGGTCTTCGGTGTTTATGTGCCTGTTACATATCTTTCTTTGCAGCTGGCATTTTTTGGCTATACTGTAAGTGTTCATGTTCCTTAGCTGACTTCCTTAACAGCTGGTCTTTTTGGTGTTAAGTGTTCATGCCCCTGTTAGCTATCTTCCTTAACATCTGACATGTTTGGTGTTCATGCCCCTGTTAGTTGTCTTCCTTAACAGCTGGCATTTTTGGTGTTAAGTGTTCATGCCCCTGTTAGCTGTCTTCCTTAACAGCTGGCATTTTTGGAGTTAAGTGTTCATGCCTCGGTTAGCTGTCTTCCTTAACATCTGACATGTTTGGTGTTCATGCCCCTGTTAGTTGTCTTCCTTAACAGCTGGCATTTTTGGTGTT
>JAODLD010000113.1:5761630-5781765 GCA_026781065.1 Mormyrops boulengeri
TCTCCCCAAACGAGCTTGATGGGCCGAATGGCCTCCTCTCGTTTGTAAATTTCTTATGTTCTTATGTTCTTATGTCCCCTTTAGTGATCTCCAAATACAAGCATAAATCACTCAGAACCAGAGACCTTCATCCCTAAAAGGTTCTAGAAGAGAAGGCTCATTGATGATGCCAGCTTGTGGAATAATGTCGGAGGTGAAAACAAGAGGTCTGACATCTTTATCCCTGTCAAATAATGGCTGATCGGACTCACTGATGCCTCTCAGGGGCTTCATGCTATAGCAAGATTCTATCCATTTAAAAACGATACATTTTGAAAGCTACACTTAAGTTATACACTAGACCCACCTAAAATCCTGTCCTGTTTAATCAGCCCATAACACACCATGACACACACAGAAGGAGTTAGATGAGAATGCAAAGGTCCTGCAGACCACAACGTTTGTTTTCATTTTCTCATATCAGGGATGAACCACGTCACCTCTCACTTTATGGCCGCATACAAATGAGCTCCTGACTACCTAATAACCAAGGCAAAAGCTGAACATATGAATATGTACGCTGAAAAACTGTTGGAAATAATCAGTGTGAAGAATTACAGCCGTCTCAGTCGACATGCTGATGGCGGAACAGCCCCATTTCCCTATACACTCCTGGAACAATAATGAGAAAGAATGATAAGGGCTTTGACTCAAAATTCTCCTCCTGCTCCACTGGAGATCTGTCTGGGTCCCTCTCATTAACAACCATGACATAGGCTCAGGAATTCAATTGCATTGTGGAAGTAGAATTTAGCTACGTTTAGCGACACTTCTGGCTTTGCGATGGTGCTGCAAGCTTGTTTGTGTTGGCTTGGGGTGGGCCTCTTGTTGACACTGTCGAGGGCTCATTGGAGACCTGTCATAAACCGAGCCCAGGCTTTGACCCTTTGTCTACCAGACCTCAACCACAGAGAGAAGCTGCCAGTCCTGTTCTATTCACATTCATGGCTCGAGCCAACCAGTTTATCGGCTGTGGTCATGACAGTCATTAGCAATTCTGGTTATATTTCCCACACCGGCAAACCGTGATTAATACTCTGACATTGTTATGCTGTCGCCTTTCTCACACAAAGGACCTTGATTCTATTTTTCTATGGATGTGAGGCAAAGATTGACCAAGCTTTTGCTTCATCTGACTATAAATACTGTTAAAATACTAAAATACTATATCTGCATGAATATTAATTTGTTTTCTCGCTTTGCCCTCAGAATATTAAGACATTATTACACACAGTTTTCAGTTTAAATGAGTTTTTCAGTAGAATCATCCTTGCATTAATCAAGCAGAATGACTCTCACATGCATTACTTTGTGGGCTGTATTTTTTTTTTTACTTGTATGAATCCATCCATCACTCAACTACTTATCGTGGTCAAGGTCACAAGTGGGGCAGCCTAAAGCCTATCAAAGACAGTATATGGCACCAGACAGGCTGGCTGGCTTACCGGTCCATCACAGGGGACACTCTCACATACTCAGTCATACACTGTGTGTGTTTCAGAGACATCAGTTACCCTAACGGCACGGACTGGCGGGAGAATCTGGAGTACCTGTAGGAAATCCACACTCACACAGGGAGAGCATGCAGACCCCACAGACACAGAATAGAGGCAGCATTTGAACCCCAACCCTGGAGGTGTGAGGCAATAGTGTCACCCCCCCTGAGCAAAGTAGCTGTAGCTGTTTCTAAAAAGCATTTTCACCCTTAAATTAAATTATGCAATTGGACATTGTTATAATTCTGCAATAGGTTGGCACCAAGTCCTGTGTTATTCCGCGCCTTCTGTGATTGGCTCCAGATACCCATGATGCTACATAGGACAAGCAGGTATAGAAAATGGATGGCTGGACAAGCAGGTATAGAAAATGGATGGCTGGATGATAATGAGCAATTTAAATGAGGTTTCATTTATTTCTAATTGTCTTTCACAAAAAATCTACTAGAAGGCCCAATTTAACTGGAGATGTGGAATAGTTTTCTATTATTTGAGTCCATCCACAATTCAGGAATTTTACCAGATAAATTTTCATTTATGGCCTATTGATGAAGTTAAAAGCGGATGCAAAGGGAGCAGACATCTCAACAACTTGGTTTAAGCATCAAGAACTTCTGTGACCAGGACACTCTAATGTCAAGGTCAGCATAAATGTTAATTAATAAGGATACATGTTAATTTATTAGGATAAATGTTAATTTATTAGGATAAATGTTAATTCACTAGACACAGGATGCAAAGAATCAATGTTTAGTTAAATTTGAATTGTGTAGAAATGTCCTCTAAACACTCTATATGATTTTTTAAAGTAGTTTTTCAATGTTATCATGAATGATTAATAAATTAATTCTTTAACCCTGTATATTGTGTGCGAGTTTGTGCATGACAGCGTCCTGTGACGGCCCAGCATCCCATGCAGCATGTACCTGCAACCCTAAGCTAGATAAACAGTAGATGGATGGACAAAAGATATTCAAGTGGAACTGCTACACATTAACTCTCTTCCTCAAACTGGGCCATCAACAAGCCAAAAATCTGGGTACCTTGTTATTTCATGGTCAAACGGCATAACAGTCACGCAGTTTCACTTTCAGTGTAAAGTGTCTCAGAAGGATTTCAACTCTGAAGTGGTCTCAGCACAGATTTGCACAAATAAGTGTGTGTAACTTGGAAGGGCTGAAAAGAGGGTTAAAACGGCGTTTACAACAATGGCTACAAAGGCCTTATTAGTGTACACTCATAAACAGTCAAGAACAATAACACGACCACCACCACCAACGACGACAACAATAATAATAATTGTTACACATCGGAGAAAGTTTACCACTAAAACGGTTATACTTAATCATTTCAAAAAAGCCAACCGCTATATTCAAAAATTAATTCGGAATCTTTTGTCTGATAGTTTCTATTCCTCATTCTTACATAAAATGACAGGAGACCGTTTATATTCAGGCCAATTTTGATGGCACTGCAATAGTTTCTATGCCAATCATAAAATTAGCGACAGATGAGGGGGGAAAAACATTCAAAAATCAATAACATTCAAAAATCAAAACTGAGGTTTGCCGCTCTTTCATTCTCGTCTTTCATCTTTAGTTCACGCGGAGGCAAAGACTGCCGATATCCTATCTGAATCATTTATTACTTACTGTGTGTGCTTAAAATGGGCCTTTTAATCTCCTATATGGCTCTGCCACACCTAAAATGATCCTTCTAAAGTCTTGAGATTAACAGACACAACCATAAACTTTTCTTCCCCCTTCAAGCAGAACTAAGAAATCCAGAGATGTTTTCATTTACCAGAACAAATCTGGTAATAAGACCACAAGGCATATTTAACAGCTGGCTTTGCTGTAGAAAAAGCACAATTTATTGGTGCGGAAGCTTTGAGGGAAGTGACCAGAAGATGAGAAAACTCACCATATGGAAAGTCCATACTCGTGCTGACCTGTGTTTGATCATTGACCATATTATTCCTCTCTTCTTCTTTCACCTTTTCTGGATTTCTTACACTTGAGGTGTAAAACATAGGAGTTTGTTAAAGCTTTACCCTGAGAAAGGTGTTGTTGGTGCAAGGTAAGGCGGGTACTCCTCTTATCTTATTGATTTTCCTAATCTGGGCAAACGTGGGTGGAGAGGGTTACACAGTAACCAGCGGCCTATAAGGCAGCTGCAGCTATAGCAACAGTGTGATAGAAGCAAGCTTCCTGTTTCTACCATGCTTTCTTTCTCTTTTCATATAGTCCTTTTCTTTCATAAACGGTTGGTTTGCGTGCTGCTTTTTTTCAAAGCCTAGCAAGACAACAACTCTGTAAATACAGGGGCAAAGTAAGGGTTTGTGTAGAAGTAGACAGAACATTCATTATGCTGCAATACTGAGGCTCCCAGCCACACTTGTGGAATTGAGCATCACTGCAATGTTAATTTATGCAGGTCAAAAATGATAGCAGCTTCCTCTCCAGTTTATTGGCATGAATGTAATTGTATGTTTCAAGGCTGTTGTGCATCATGGGACAGCTGGAATACTAATGTAGCACAGAAGTATTATTTTGTAAATTATGCCCCTCGAAAAATTCATCTACTAACTTAAAATGGCGGGATTGGGTTTTATCTCATTTCCTGATTAGGACAATCCTTCTAATGTCACGGTGTAAGACTGTGCATCAGTGGAATGGATATCCCTGGGAAGCCAGGCATGATGTGGGAGATTGGAGGAGAGAAAAGCGGGGAGAAGTACTCAGAGATTCATTTCTTTCCAATCAGGCCGGGACAGGACCAAGCATGCGGCTAAGGCATCGAGTGCAGACTCAAGTTCCTCCTTCAACTCAGTTAGGACTTTTCATGTTGATAAATAAAATAAAATGCAAAGGCTGCTGACTGAATTCACAGAATTAGAATCATGACTGATGCTGTCCATAGAGATTTATAGCAAAAGTGCACAGAATCTAAAATCAGTTTATTAAATTAAAGTATATAGAGAATTCATCCTAAATGTTTGAAAATTACTACATTTACTTGCGAATCTGACACCATTATTCAAAGTAACCTGATATTTAATGCATTTATACAGTGAGATATGCTATAAGATTTAGATATTGTGTTTAGATATTATATTCATGTTTTAGTTTAACACCTGCTTACACAAACATGTGCAGGGTCTGCTGTGCTGCTTATGGTAGTATTGCTCAAAGGAAATGAGCAGGCATAAGAATCTATGATATGCTTGTACTTGAGCATTTTAATGTGAACTACATGTGATTTTATATTGGTATAAGGGTGTCCATTCTACCGTACGATAGGTGTCAGTTTGGTAGAGATTTGTATCATTTATCATTTCTATCACTAGTATTTCACAGAGGTAGAGCCTATAGTGTTACATACAGGTAAGTTACAGGTGGCTTCAGTCTGTAGTATTATGTAAAGGTACATTTCAGGTACTTATAGCCTGTAGTATTATATACTGATAGGCATCAATTTGGAACATTTTAGAGTATTATACAGATACAAGGGTCATAGTTGGTAGAGACAATTGTATCACACACAGGTAGGTTTCAGGTTGTTACAACCTATTATATTACAGAGAAATAGGTGTCAGGTTGGTGGAACCAATAGTATTACGCTTAGGTAAATTTCAGTTTGGGGGGGGGTCACATATACACACAAGTTGGTGTCAGTTTGGTGGAGCTTACAGTATTACACACAGGTAGGTGTCAGGTTGATAAAGTTTCTCCTTGGCTATGATGCTTCATGCACATTCCACGCTCAACCAGATATCCTGGGAAATGTCATCAGGGGTCTGCCGGATGGAAGCAGCGTCACACTGGGTGCAAACGTCTAAATGAGAAGCTCTGAGCCCAGGGTGCAAGAACAGGCTCAGAAGGACCCAGAGGATAAAGTGAAAGCATCTTCCATCACTACTATCAACGCAATGTCAACATGCTCTATAAATGTATCAAAATGTAAGGAACTCAAATTTCAAACTGACATATTTTCAGTTAATTTCTCCATGAATATGACTCACTTTACTAAACTGTCATGTTTAAACTGTCAAAATGTGTTACTTGGTCACATGTGGCTGTTTATAAAAAAATCTCATTAATTAAAAAACATTTCCACAAAGTAACCCTCAGCTATGATTTGAGAATTAGGCAAATATAAATTGAAAAAACATATCTTATTGAATCATTTTATTGTCTGCTCAGTATTTCACTGCTCAGTAAGTCAGTCATGGATGAACAGATCATCTGAGTAAGATCTACATATCTGATATTTAGGTTTGATTAACTTTATTGATGCCAGAGAGAAATTCTTAAGTTTCTATATATCTGAATATACTTTATATTTGTTTGAATGTGTGCTAGCCCATATTGTGTGCAGTGGGTTTGGGATATGTATCTATATGTGGAAAGTCATGGGTTCGAATTTTGTAGCCTGAGGAGTACTCATATCCCCATTAAAGCAATTTACTCCTGGTTCATGCAGTTCTTCTTGGTTCAGTTTGTTGCTTTTGTTTAGAGAATATACTAAATAAATGTGAAAAAAAGATCTTTTATTTACTTTAAGATTAGACTGAGATGAGAGATACATATCTACAACCTGACAACTCACCAGTGTAGCCCTGTATCCCTCAGACTTGATGGTGTCTTTTGAAACTTCTAAATGCAGACTGATTTGAAACTCACGTTAACTGAAGGGAGACTGTGGACCAATTCACCCACCATGTTAGAAAGTAAACACTTTCTTTGTAAGAACCTGAGCATATCGATTCATGTTAGTAAAAATTTTAAATCTACACTGTGTAAAATATTTTAACAAACCTTATATGATTTCTAAATATGCCTGAAAAACACAAGATTGCATCTAGCAATAAGAGGCAGTAAAAAATAGAATGAAAAAATAACATGCAAAAAGTGACCACAACCATTATTAAAAAAAAATTAAAAACAAAATACAGGTATCATTTATAATCACATTTGTTCATCATCTGTCACCATCTGGTTGTATAACACCTGGTCGTTGTGAATGCTGATTTTTAGTATATTTATTAATGATTTATCCAGCTCACTAGCATGCATAACCCAACCTGAACATGAATCAAAGGAGACAGTCTATACGCACTTATCAGATAACTGAAGTACTTCCTTACCTGTCTTTTTTCTTGTATTTTATTCAGATTTTTATGGAGCTTCTTGTTTCATCCACAATGGACAATGGTAAATACAATCGGTCATAAATTCACCTACTGAGCCCCACCCCATTGACACTGCACATGCAAAATGAGAGCAAGAAGAGCCTAAACCCAGGGAGGAGACCACACCTTCAATGTGCGATGACCATCCAATACTGATACTCTGAACAACAATCAACCTTGCCTGTTTCACTCTCCGCAACTAGGTCACCTCTGGAAACTTCACAGCTGGTACTTTATTCAATGTTACTTTCTTTACTCAGTCAGGGTCATGGAAAAATATCCAATGAGACCAATTAACTCAGCATGAATCAATGTGAAAATGGGGAAGAAACGTCCTTGAGAGGTCAAAAGAGTGTCAGAGTTCATGGTACCTGTCCGTTTAGAAACATAGACAGACCCGGTGGCAAGACCATTGTCTTTGATTCTCATGTCTTTATTAGTTGAGAGGCCACTTACTGAACAGGTCAAATAAGATAGAAGGACCTAACAAATCCCTCATCTATAACATCAGATACACATATCTAAAGGTTTTTACTGTACACAAGACAAAAAAACGTGTGCTGTGAAAAGTGCAATACATTAGAAAGGAAGCAAAACTTGCAATGTTGTTCTTGAACAGAATTTGAAGAAAAGTGCACCTTCAGGGACTGGATCACTATGAATGACTGGCAGGAATTAATGACAATTATATTCATTATTCATTGAACAAAAAACACAGCAATACTACAGTATAAACAATCAGGCAGGAATATGAGCAGTTTGACCATTTAGACTAAGCTTATATACTTACCTTATAATGAACTGCACAAAAAAACAACAAAAAATATCCCTCAATAGAGATTTCAACTCTTGATTCCCTCTTATTTAAATTTATCAGTTGTTTTGTTTTCTGCTAATAGTATCTAGCAAGCTAGTCTAATGGATAATCTTTCTCGATAATGTGTTCCACTGAAAACTTGGTTGTACCACACAGAATATGCCCTTATTATTTCTCTCTGTCCGACGTTTGTGAAAACGATAAGGCCAGGACTTTCATTGAACGTAGTAAAAATCAAAGAAAATAATCACCAGATCCAGCAGGGGGCGCCAGATAACAGTCATTAAATAATAATGCGAATAAAACGAAGCACCCATGTATAAATAGTGGTATTGCAACACTAATTCTTAGGAAGATACAGGATAAAGCCAAGATATAAAACTACACATTTACAAGAGGCCACCTTCAGGTTCATCTTCATCTCAGTTTCATTGACAGTCAAGCTTCGTTCATGTGTTAACAGACAGTCTCGAAATGAAATTACACAGACTGACATTGTAACGCTAAAACCAAGTAATCTTGTTAGACTTTAAAGCAGAGCCACAGAGATTATTGCTGCAGGTGCCTCCATAACTGGGTGGGCAAGCCGAACACGGTCGTCCCGTCCTGTAAGGAGCTTCTCCGACCCAGTTACCTCTGAAACAGGAAAATGCAGTATGGTCATTATTAAAGCGCAAGCGACCCACTGAGTGTGCTTTACAAGAGCCACGGCTATGTCGGTCCTTCTAACACATGTATTTGATCTGTTTGCACTTTCATGTTACTCACTGGGATATTAATGACAATCAAATTCAAAGTCTTAATAGATATTGGACCACCTCACCACCTCAACTTGGAATCTGTTGGCACTGTTTTATGCTTATATTATAAGAATTTAGCTGGGAGACAATTTCTAGTCTGATGGGTGTTAATTTATCTGAGTTGCATTTTAAATCCTAGCAGCTTCTATGAACGTGTCATTACACAGGCCTATATCAAAATTAACGAAATAGTTTGAAATATATTTTGAGATCTGAAAACTTCCTTAGATGCTCCATAAGTTAAAATCTGTCAAACGTTGACTGATAAGGAACCAGGAAAATATTACCATATTGTTAAAATGTCACTTCAGTATATATATACATAAAGTTGTGTCTGTTGTTTACTAAAATGTTTTAGATGCTATACTTTTCTTAGCATCTTAATGGTGGCTCATTGAGGTTCCAGGATGTTATCACTTACTTAATTGAATAGTTGCAGACAAGGAGGACAGCCTTTCGCCACACACTACCAAACACATTCATGTTTGAGCACCTGTTGATGGCACACCCAATTCGGTTGGTGCTGGCCCACACCATCTGAAACAGACCGTCAAGCATGTGGAGTGTTGCGGATGGATACTAACGGCTTTAAGGCAACTCTTCCTTCTTTCTCAAAATTAACATAATTATTGGAAAGTACCTCCAGTATCTTAGATAAACAAGGACCTTTACAACATCAGATCAATTGGGCACATTGAGTCATATCAGGAAACCCCTGTGTAATAAGTCTTATGTTACAATCTGTATGATGTCTGTGGACGTATTCTGCATTATTTGTGGATGATTATTATTGTAAATGTTTGCTTTTCAAAGGGATAAAGACAAAAAGAAACTGGAAACACAGGGTTAGACACCATGAAAATGCAATTCAGTGATACTTTACTTGGAACACAAATTATGTAGTGATACACTATTACTTAATGTATTAATTAACCAGAAACTAAGTGCGAGTGTCATACTGATGCCATGTTCGTTCAGCACTAATCAGTCAAAACCGTTCATATATTTTATGCAGTTACTATATTCGTACTTGATTTGTACTTGTGTAGTAACTGAGTTACTAAGTTACATGTTTCCCCTCAAGTAAAGTGTTACCATGCAATTCTGTGATATTCATGTCAATGTGCAATAATGCAATAATAATGTTTAAGTGCACTACAGGGCTATTATTTTAATTTATTGACATATGCAATATTTTATTTTCTTATTATAAGCTATTTCTACCCTGAACCTCACTCACCCCATTAGAGGCACCAAATAATCCTTCCTGAATGATCATCACTTTTTACACTTGTATTACTTATTCTCAAGCCACTTATTTTTGTACATCTTATATTGTATGAATTGTGTCTTTATTAATATTTATTACATTGTTTGTAGAAAGCTGGCATAATCCCATTGTACAATGACAATAAAGACCTTTGGGTCCATAAATTTCACCTGGGTGTAGTGGGAACACACTGAGCCACCACAGCTGCTGGGGTAGGTGAAGGAATGTTTCTCATCATGCCACGATCTCACAAGTTCAAGTATGGACCTGTTTCTGTGGGAAGAAATTACCGTTATAGAGATACAAAAAATGCTACAGTGAAAGCCTGAAATACAGCGAAAATTATATAGTATAGTCTGCGGTCTTGAAAGTGTAAAGCCAGTGTGGAGAAATCCTTTAAAAAAGTCCCATTCCTGCACAACTAACTCACTTTTTTGTGTGGTTCAAATGTAATATATATATGAAATAGTCTATCCGTTCAGACTGTCTAGTAAATAGTGGAACCCATCTAGTATTTATTCTACTGAAATGTGAAATAAATTGTGTGAGATATTGTGTGCATCAGAGATGACATCTCAAGAAGGTGAGCAAATGTTGTTGCAAGAGCGGGAATGACTGTACTTTACCTCCCAGAGCTGATGGCTAGGTTTTGACCCATGAACTTCATGGCCAGAGGTGGGCCGTGTTCCCATATGCACTGAGAGGCCCAGGATTCTGCTGACTTGGCCAGTCTCTCATCCCACACCTATGAACAGCCAGAAACAGCTGTTCAATCCTTTTTTGGGCCTCAGCTGTTCAAACTTGACTGACCTTTCTATTCCCATAAACTCCCGGTGTCACTCATCCTAACAGAACTCAGCTGTTACAGAGAGACAGTTACAAAGTGTCGAATAAAGTCTAAAAGCACAAGACAGATGTTTAGCCCAAAAAAAGCCAACCCAAAGAATAACTTTGTATGTTGTATGCAGATTAGTCTGGCTTTTATAAACTATTAAATTTTGACCATCATTCTCAAAGTGTTTTTTTTTTTTTTAATTTCTCAAAATATTTTGAAGTATTACACTGGAAACATCAAGCAGCCTGTAGGGGTGATATGAAAAACACCAAACGCAAAAATTTCAGAAATAAGTCTGTTAAGGTGCAGCGCAGGCTAATCAATGTAAATGTCATTTTGACCTGTTATCTCATGCTGCATGTTCTGCACCAGCTAGTGTAACGCGTGACTCTTACCATATATTCCATATTGGCGGCAGGAGGGAAGACTTGCGATCGGACACGATTGTGATAATCCACCAATGAGCTCATGTCTCTGGAGGAAATGTGCCGTTTCCGTCGGCTACGCGGAATGCTAATGCTGAGCAGGTCACTGAACTCGGGGTCCGCCGCTGCCCCAGTGGCCATCGGGACTGGAGAGATGGTGCCGTTGGTTGACACCACCACGGACCCAGTGAGTGGCATCACCCACAGGATGGCGCTTAGTGAGAGCTGAGTGCATGCCATGCCCAGAACGACCTGAGAGAATTACGCTGGCTTTACAATCAGGGACGAACACAACTCAGTATGGCCAGCAACTCATTTGTAAAGCAAAGAAAACCAAACAAAGGAAAAAAGTCTCCGAACGGTTCAGTTTTGTACTCAGCAATTACACAGGACCTTAAAAACCACGAAACATGGAAGCAGGTATTATCAATTTATATATAACCTTCATGTGTTACTCAAACAAACACAAAACTATTTGGTTGCAGTGTCAGCATCTTTAATCAGATGTTGTTGAACAGACTAACCTGATCTTCGGTCTGTTTTATTATTTATTAAGTGCGGTAGAAGTCACGCCCCAGATCGTTCTACAGACCAACACTTCCTCAAGATCCCCAACAATAAATTGTAAGACACTTGAGCACTAAATATAATTTAACCATCATCTCGCCCAAATATACAAACTTCAAATATGAATAAACATTTTAAAATATTTTTTTTTCCAGAGAATAAAGCTTTTCAATATGAAAATACTCTACGGTAGTAGAACATTAGTCGAAAATGCTGGTATATTTCGTTGCAAACTGAAATGAAATGACAAGTGTACTTCCTAAACCGCAAAGCATCAGATTTGAAATGAACACAATCTCAGTCAAAATGAATGTTAACAATCAGTAACTCTAATTAAATCAATCAGCCCAACTGCTCATTTTAAACATGCTTTACGCAAACTGCTGATTCAGCAGATTCCAATTTCCAACTTAGATGAATAGAGAGGGAAAGAAATATAGATAGACAGGCAGCTGTTTCTCTTCTGAGCCGACACATACCTTCATCACTGTATCCAAGACATGGGGCAGGAGAGAGAGAAACCGGAGGAGTGTAGAGATCCACACTTAAAGACCGGGCTTTGCAGACAGCCCCTTCTGGCACGCGGCGGAGAGTGAAGGAAGCCAGCTGACGCACAAGCTCTCTCCTCATCTGCCCCTCTGGGGCCGTCCCTGCGCTTAAAAAAGCCATCTGAGAGCTGATTTGGATTTGCCCGGGCACAATATGTGAGACACTTTAGATTTATCAAAGTATGCCGTGTGGGGGCTCGGTCTGAGAAGTGAATTAAATGTATAATGTCTGAGATGGGGTAGTTAATTTCTTAATGCATAGTATGGGAGGTGAATTGCATTTCTTAAAGTACAATATCTGAGTGATGAAACAGACTTATCATCAGTCAGTTCAGAGAAGTGATTTAGCTTTATCACAGTATATTATTTGCAAAATAGGTACATCAGAAATTTGTCAATTTTTTATTTATTATGCAAATCACTTTAAAAAGTGTTCTCGTGCCTAATTTAAAGTATGAACAAAACAAATATTTGTTGCTTCTGCAACAATGTTGAAGTATTCTCAAAGTATTTTGTCACTCTTCTTAAAATTGTAGGAGTAATCATCTTTGTATCGTCTGAAAATGTTAGAGGGAGAAAAGTTAAGAATTCACTTTAACCAAGGGAGGAGTTCACTCCTCTGTCAGTATCTGAGGGCTGTGTGTAATGTCCTATGTCCCAGTCTCTCTCTCTGTAGGTCTCTGCGCCATGGAAAATGTTCTATTTCGTCAGACTGTGTACAAGGCCCTCAGCAACCCTATGTAAGGTCCTATATCTTCCGACAGTCTAGACAGATCTTTTTACCATGGTAAAATTGCATTCCCCCAGACTGTCTATATGGCTTTCTGTACCATGCATAACATACTATACCGCCAGACTGTCTAGATGGCTCTCTGTACCATGCATAACATACTATACCACCAGACTGTCTAGATGGCTCTCTGTACCATGCGCTGGTATAGTACACATGCACTAAAATCATACTTATCTTATGAAAGGTAATATTGCTGGAAGCTAAAGGATCGTTGAAACATCACATTTTCAAAAAATGTTATGATTATGACCAAAAATTACAATTTCCAGACCATTTCCAAGAACAATTTATAGTTTAGGGTTAATTTATTTTTAATTTGTCAAATGTAATTTTGGATAGACCTCAAGGCGCAAGTCTGAAATACACAAACCGGCACCAGAAGCCTGTAAATGGTCCGTGGACACATTTGGCCAGCCCTCCATTGGCTTACGGATTCCTCGCAACATGATGTCAGAATGCAAAGAATGTGACAAGCGCTTGGAAACGAGGGACAGCGACCGTGGGGCAGAAATACTGATACAGAGCTACAGTACTGTGCAAAAGTCTTAGGCAGTCATGGTTATGTTTACGATGCTTAAATGATCTTCATGTTGGTGTTAAACTATGACATTATGTCTGTAAACGTGTGTCAGCTTAACCATCTAAAAGCATGGAATGTCTGTGGTGTCCCTCCATGAGAGGTTTTGGAACCGAATCAGTGTTTTAGCCGTCCTACAAGAGCAGTAACTTTTCAGAGAACAGAAGAGACTCCTGCTAGTTTTTATTGTGTCACTCTTAATTTACATAAATTACAAAGTTAAAATGTGTGTTTTTTGTTTTGAGCAAATATACACTTTCTATCCAGACGGATCGCTTTAAACATTCCCTTTGACCGCCTAAGACTTTTGTACAGTATTGAATGTTTTTAAGTTTGTGTGACCTGGCCCAAAATAGACAGACATCAAGGAGAGGAATGTTTACATAAAACAGACGTCTTTCAAAACCATGAGTCAGAGAAATAAATGATGTTGTGATCCACTTGTCAAAAAACTAAAAAACTGAAAAAAACTAAAGAGCAATGGTCTGAAAATGCTTTTCTGAAAGCTGTGGTTCTTTTTATTGTCCTACACAACACTGCTCAGGTCCACAACAAAAGGCCTTTTTGTTGCATCTTTGAATTTAAAGACCCCTGACTGGACCCGCAGGGAGATGTCGAACCTTTCATCCCACTGTCCAAAACACCGAGAATCATCATTCTATCTACTCCTCAGTAGCAAATTTAGATTATTCTGACATTCAGGGCAGAAGAATGTATCCCACTCTTGAAGGAAAAGCAATCACTTTAAACTGCGATTCAATCCACACACTGAACAATTCCAGGTTTTCTCCAGCCATTTTAGCCTGAGTACTAAATGTGAATATAAGCTCAGTAGATATATTCTGCATCAGTAGATATATTCTGCATCAGTAGATATGTTCTGCATGCACAGATTCAGCCTCAGCTGAGACCACTAATCAGAAGTATTTGCTTTTGTTTTTCCACCGGCAATAATTACATTTATGGTTTCCCACCACGCTGTATTCGGACACCAACGACACTAAAATGCTGAAATACACAGTGACTGGTGTGGTAGAAAAATTATAAATCAACCTCTCTAATAACTCTAGTTAAGCCACTTAGAAGAACACTCTGGACCTATGGCTGTATCTACCCCATTGGACCACAGCTGAACAGCAAATTTCCAAAGCTAACTTAGTCCGCAGGATAAGTTAGTTAAGTTCTTGGTTGGATTACTTGAGTTTTGGTTCCCAATACTATTTTACACAGTAAAAAAAGAATTGAGTGAGGTTCAGAAACTTGCACTCCCAATTCTCCTAATCTCCTGGCCTCTAGCTGAATGGCCTATTGTCTGAATGTTTATATATACACAATACTGACTGGGTCACCCACACCACAAAAGTAGCAGTGACATATGCTGGCAGAAAAAGCATGACTAAACATATTTGGGTAATCCAACAGCAGAGGTAATTCTTTTACCAAATTGCCATGCATTTGGTGAAGGGTGCAGCCTATTATGTAGTATAATTTAAGAGTTGGGATACAAAAGCAGCGAACTGATGGCATTTCAAGCAAAGCAAGTCAGATCTTTTCAAACTGGAGCAAAATTCCACTGTAATTCCATTACCACAGAACTAACCATTTTGAGTAACACACTTTTTGAGTAAAACTTACACAGGAGCCTGGCTGACACACAAGCTCACTGACATTGTTGTATAGAATAGAGCCTAGCTAGAAATAAAGGACTAGATGAATGGCACTTTAAGATATCGAAACTTCAAAAGATCTAGGTGAAGTGTACAAAAAAACCCATTTTTTTTTTGACTGTCTTCAATTTAAACATACTTCCTACAAAGACACTGAACAGAAAAATTGTTTCAAAAATGGAATTTTTATGGTGAGAAGTGAAGGAACACAACTGACATTTTTAACATTACTGCTGTGTTATAATTAACGTACAACAACATATGCCTTATTTGAAAATGTATAAACATGAACTTGAAGGTGACGTTTTACTGCTGTGAAGAACTGAAATGGATACTGACATGCACATATAGCAACAATCACATCCATGAAGATTCTGACACCTAGTTAACATTTCTCCCATCACATATAAAATGACAAGAAAACGTATGGAACAAGTGGATAAAGGGGCAAGTGGAATTATAGAATCAAACTATGGCATGGAACCATCACAGAATGTTCTGGTAATAAAACTGCTCACTCACTTTTGTCAAACTTACATCCATCTGGGCAAGTTATTTTTGCCATCTCATCTTTTAGCAGCTCGGCATTGAGGAAGGACACGGTTATCTGCATAAACACACATGCAATTTGCTTAACGTCAAGTTTGCCACTATACTGTGGGAAATGGTGAGAGACAACGTTTGCCTCTACACGCAGCATGTGCATAAATCCCAGATTTCACTGTCGGTTGTCAGAACATCCCATTTCTCAACCAAGGAATCCTACTTCCAGGCAAAGACCAATGGTTTCATTTTGGCAGCCAGAAAACAAATTTACTTAGTGATGTAACCATTTACGGTGAACAAGCAAGACAGTGATTAAGCTAGGCTGTCCAGAGGAAGACAAGAAAATTTCGAGGTTTCGGATGAAGTTTTCATTGTGAAGCAACTGTGATGTTAAACGTCTGGTGGTCATCTTCTTCAGTGTTGTATTCAGGTTTAATGATTAATGATACTCATATGTGGTGCTTAAATGGAAGTTGGTGTCTTAGAATCTTATATGTAAGCCTACCTTCTCAATTGTATGTAGCTTCGGATAAAAGCTGTTAAATCGATTCAAAAACTGAATGTGGCAACATGGGCCACGTAGCAAAAATGATTTGTTTTGCGATAAGACCAAAACAGAACCTTTTGACCTCAATGCAAATATCTGAAGAAAACTAAGGCCAAAACATGGTACATCGTTCACCGAACTCCATCACTGCTGCGAAGGAGTGTCTCTCTTCATCAGGCACTGAAGCGCTTGTGCTAAAAAACCTGTTGCCCTCTTGCCAAAATGCTGAAAATGGGATGGAAATTGGACAGTATTATTATGGCACACAGGCATGGGCAAATCAGTGGGGTGGCTAAGGAAGGAGAAGATAAACATTCTGCAGTGACTCAGTCAGAGCACTGACCCTAATCCAGTGGCAAACCCAAAGAGAGCTTTGAAAAAACCACACACCAGTAGTCTTCCTGAAATCTTACTTCAACTGGCCAAATTTGTAAAAATATGATCACATCTGCCTGTGCTTCAGCAACTTATTTTAAATTCTAACCATGAGTATGTACATTTATTTATTTTCAGAAAATTGTCTTGGGAAAATTGTATTCTGGATTTGAATAACCTTAAATAATAATTCTTAATAAATCCAATGAGACTGTTCTCTGAGAAAGCCTGAGGTAGCTCAAAGCCAAACTTGGAGCATATTTTGAATCCCAGCAGCAGCTCCACCAACAGTAAGGTGAAATAACTTCTCTTAGTCTAGACGCGGTGTCCGGACACACGAAAGCACTCGTTGACCCACCGGTCGCAGGGCATTGGCAAGTAAGCAAGCAAACATCTGTAAAACAAAAGCCTTCTGTTTACATCTGGGTAACATTCAAAAAAACTTAGTTTGCCATCTGCAGTGTTCCCTCTACATAGCTGCCCTTCTGCATTTTACAGGAAAACAATGATTGCAGTGAACACTAAGGCCACTAGGTGGACTCTGCCCCTGGTTGACCATACTGTTACCATGGCAGACGCTTGTCAAAGATTTACTGTACTTCTATTACAGCATTAGCCAGCCAAGCTAACATTCCTGGATAATGTGTAGCTACAAGATACTGTTTATATTGGCACAGTTTGTAAAGGCGGCTCAGTGGAACATCATGGGAATGAACAAGGACATTTTATTTTATTAATTTGATTAATCCCTGAGTGAAGAGTGATATAACAACTCTCAATAAATAAATAAATAAATCTTTGTTTATTTATGCCTTTATAAATTTAAAATTATGTCACTTTTACAGGATGCATACATTCCCCAGATGATAAAATAATCTTAAGGCTGTTTTTATATGTTGTTATAGTTTGCTACAAAATATTTACAAACATATCCACTTCTTCTAATTAAACTAAACAGAAATACTGTGAAATCCAGAAACTGCTGTGCCATACTGACAGGCAAGTTTCACCTCACTGGTGACCCTGCACTCAGGTGTGGACCAACCACATAGCCACTGGAAATGTTTTGTGAATTTCCATGAGCCTATATCTGTTATCCTGCCCTGGGTAATCAAAACCACATCTATTTGACCCTCGCTCACTTTCAGCAATCTCTTCCACTCTTCTGCATCTATTAGTGACCTATGGTATAATAGATACAGATCGATAAAATGTCTACTATATGTATACAGTCAAATGTAAGCTTTAATTTAAATTAGTACATTCCATTTAAAAGTAGGCATATTTATATATGAATTTGGGAAGTACTAACAAATCATTACAGACTGAGAAAACAAATCTTACACTGAAAGTAAAATTCAGGAAGTCATCCTAAAGATTATTTCCCAGAATGCTTCAGGACTGGGCAAGAACCATGACCACAGAACACAGATGGTAAGTTACTGAACAACCTCCCCTGAAAGTGGAGATTATAAAGTCATGCACACCATTCTAATTGGCAGGTTGACCCTGAGAGACAAGTCAAGCTTCAGTGCTGAATGTACTGATTGAACATTTACAGTATATCCATTGTATATTTTTGTACATATTGATTTACTGACTGACTTGTTTGCAATTATTGCCAATATTTTTTAATCTTCTATTTTATTCTTCTTATTTTTATCATCAGGTTCTGTGTTGTCTTTGAATGTATGCAGCAATATTGCTAAGACATATTCCTAGTACAGCGCCCTCCACAATTATTGGCAGATTTTAAAAAGGGTTAGAAAAAATCCACCTTTGGGTGAAGTAGTTTCATCTCACACTGAAAAAATGAGAAAAATCCAGCCTTTCATTGAAATAAATTTTATCAAATAAAAACTAATCTGTCATCAAGAAAAAATTATTTTTAACAAAAACACACGTGTCACAATTATTGGCGCCCCTGGAAATTATAGTGAACCCAATGTACCAGAAGCATGTTTCCCATGTAAATTGTACGTCTTTGAGTTGATTGGAGTGTGTAGGAATATTCAAGCTGTAATCCATCCATAATTGACTGGGATACAAACAGGTGATGACACAGAGCCCAAATTCCCTTAGTCGTCCCTCAGCATGGGAAAGATAAGAGAACACAGTAAAAAATAGCTATTCACCTAAGAATACCAATTTCAAATGTAATAAAAAAGTAGACATTAACTGGAACTGTTACAAACCTGCCTGGAAGAGGACCCAAGTTTATTTTACCCCCATAAACATTGAGGAGGATCGTAAGAGAGGCAAAAAATCCCCAAAGATTACTGTTGGTGAATTACAAGACCAAGTAAAATCTTGAGGTTACTACGTCTCCAAAACCAGACGCCACCTTCATGATAATAGATTATTTGGAAGGTATGCCAGAAAAAAGCTTTGTCTGTCAGTTAACCATAAACATTAGTGCCTGGACTTTGTGAAACACTGCTACAACGTTGACTGGAACAATGTTCTATGGTCTGATGAAACAAAAAATGGAGCTTTTTGGCAATAAACATTCAAGGTGGGTTTGGTGTAAAAAGAAGAATGGCTATAATGAAAAGAACCTTATCCCAACTGTAAAATATGGTGGAGGTTCTGTGATGTTGTGGGGCTGTTTTTCCTCCAAAGGCCCTGGAAACCTTGTTAGGGAACATGGCATTCGGACTCCATGAAATACCAGGACATTTTAAATCAAAATTTGTCTGCCTCTGCCAGGAAACTAAAAGTGGGCCGTCACTGGATCTTCCAGCAGGACAGTGACCCTAAGCACATCCAAATCAACACAAAAATGGTTAGCTGACCGCAGAATCAAGCTTCTGCCATGGCCGTCTCAGTCCGATGACCTAAACCCCATTGAAAACCTGTGGGCTGAGCTTAAGAGGAGAGTGCACAGGAGAGGGCTTAGGACCCTCGATGATCTGGAGAGATTCTGTAAAGAGGAATGGTCTGGGATGCCCTGCTCTGTATTCTCCAACCTTCTAAAATTTTATAGGAGAAGACTCAGTGCTGTTATACTGGCAAAGTATAACAAATGCTGGGACGCCAATAATTGTGCCACATGTGTTTTTGTTGAAAATGATCTCTTGATGAAGGATTTGTTTTTTAATGATTAAATTTATTTCAATGAAAGGCTAGATTTTTCTCATTTTTTCATTGTGACATGAATCTACTTCACCAAAAAGTGTATTTTTTTTTCCAATTTTAGGACCACTATTGTTCCTAATTTACATTAATGATATTGACACCAATACATACAGTAAACTGGTTAAATTCACAGACGACACCAAGGTGGGTGGTGTAGCAGATACTGATCTAGCAGGACAGAGGCTACAATGGGATCTTGATTTAATTAGCAACTGGGCTGATACCTGGCAGATGAAGTTTAACATAGATAAATGTAAGGTAATCCATACAGGGAGCAGAAATATAAACTACATATATTTTATGGGTTCCACTGAAATCAAGGTAGCTGGCCTCGGTGTATATGTTGATGCTTCCATGTCCCATTCTCGCCAGTGTGGTAAAGCAATAAAAAAGGCCAATAGGATGTTGGGTTACATCTCTTGGAGTGTGGAGTTTAAGTCAAGGGAGGTGATGCTACGATTATACAATTCCTTGGTAAGACCCCACCTAGAATATTGTGTG
>JAODLD010000113.1:5784062-5800090 GCA_026781065.1 Mormyrops boulengeri
CCCATAGTTTCCGGGATAGGCTCCGGACTCCCCGCGACCCACTGGGATAAGCGGTTTGGACAATGGATGGATGGATTGTTGATATTGTTAATCAAACGAAACTACACCATTTACAAATGGAATCATTTGCTTTCTTATTGCATGTGTGTTTTATGTTTGTGGGTTATTTTTTCAAAGGCCTATGTTACACTGCCATCTGTTGGTTATTGACGCATTGAACAGAGCGGTTTAACGCCCTCGCTATTGTAAATATATAATGAAAATGTACATCGTTAAAAGCAAATATTATGTAAAACTCACTGTAATTACAGTATCAATTGACTAATATATATTTCTTTTAGCTGAAAATAATGAAATAGATTAAACATATTATTGTATTAATTAAAATACAATTTTTAAACGTATTTTTATGTATTACAGGGAAGTTCAAAGTGAAGTCAGGTTACAAATGACATTCTGATAATCTGATATGATTTTAAACTAAATTTAGGAACGACTAAGCAACGCTACGTATTAAGATGATTGAAACCGTAAGTAAACGTCAGCATCTTAGGAAATAACATAAATATAATTCGGAGTAAAGTAATATTTTAATATACCGAGGTGTTTATTTTCAATTTCTGTTTAGTATTCCAGGGTACACTCTAGTTAATTGGTGCTTTGGTCTTATGGAATTGGAAATAATCGGGAACAGAACATGCCACAGAATAAGTATTAATCCCCAGCTATTAATTATGGGAGCAAGAAAACAAACGTACTTCTTTTCGGCCAACTAGATTAAAACCGCCTGCACGAGCGCTGAGTGGGTGTGGCTGGTTCTAGTGAAACAACGCCGGCTTTGCTCATTGGTCCCTCTTCGCTTGGGTCAAAGGTCACCCAATCGGCGAGCTGCAACAGCTAACGTACAACGAGGTCATCTCTGAAAGAGCGCATGAAAGATGGAAGCCTTGGAGGCAGTAGTGAAGAAGTTATTGACCTTTTGGAAGATAACAGCTTTCAAACAGCATCTGCCTTGTGTTTTATCACTTATTTCATTTACGGGATCCATAATAAAGTGTTTCCTCTCAATGCCGGAGACCTATTTTAGTAACAAGAGAAATTTCCTGAACGTGTAAGTAGCAAGCGCCAATGACAGTGGAGGAGAGAGTGGTGTACTTTCACCTGCTAGTTAGCTTACTGTACATTTATGAAGTCCTGACTCTGTGATGGAGAAACTGGATTATGCAGTCGCCATAATTCCAGCGGTGGTTGTCCATTTGATGATCAGTTAGTATATGCATGTAGGACATGCATTAGGAATATGTCTACATGCATTAGGAATATGCATGTAGACATGTCCAGAGTCATCTAGCTGTCTTGTCTATTCATCTGTGCGCAACTGTGCATTTACGTGTGTATGTATATTTGTAATTTATATGTACTTGTGTCTGCATATTCCAGTTATTGCTCACGTTCACTGGAGTAAATTTGTTGGATAACTCGCATGGTGCAAGTATCGAAATAAGCCTCCAGTTTATTTTAGCCGTTATCATAAGGGAGCTTTTATCACCTCTAATACTTGCTCAGTATTGGCACAATGCATGTGTAGCAGGACGTTTTGTTTTATCTTATTTGTATTTCATATTTATCAATTAAATATCGCTCTTGTTTCGTACAGGTACTTGGTCAAATTTTCTTGGGCTTGGCATCTAGCCTTGCTGCTGCCATTCATTGCCTTCTTCAACTCCATCAGCAATACTTGGGGCTTTGTGCTGCAGCGACTGAGTTCACAGCTGGTTTCCACAGCTGTATGGTACATCTGCACACAGTTTTTCTTTTACTTGGAGGATGCCACAGGGACCTGCCTGGAGAACACAACGTTTACCACAAAGGCAACATGCAGGAATGCCGGGTTCCAGTGGGATGGCTATGATATCTCCGGACACTCTTTCATCCTTGCTTATTCCACCCTTGTGATTGCGGAGGAGCTTGCGCCAATGACCGATGTGAAGAAGGCCGTGGGCTTTCACAGTCACACAGGTACAGCGCTCAATGGCCTGTATGTGGCCCTCAATGCTTTGCTAGCAGTCTGGATATGGATGTTTGGGTGCACCTCTGTATATTTCCATGACATTTTCCAAAAACTCTTGGGGACTGGCTTTGCAATAGCAGGTTGGTATGTCACATATCGTGTATGGTTCCCAAAGCCCTTTTCTCCAGGATGCCCTACCCAGCACAAGGGGAAAAGGCTGCAGGCTTAGGCTGAGCCTCAGGCTGAGGCCATGGAAATTGGCCCCAAACACTACAGAACCGCAGCATCGGCTTCCTCACTGGGTCCAAATTGATTTCTCTCCTCCAAAAAAGGTAATTTGGAACAAAAGGCTTGGTTTCTTTGTCAGCAGGGGGTATTTAAAATGGCAAGGAGAAATGGAGACATGTGCTGTCTTTTTGGCATGTCTACAGCTCTAGGGATCACATTTCTTAAATTGTTCCAGTTATTGACTTAGTTCTTTCCTAATTACCCAGGTATTGTAATAGTTCAGAGTTAAAATACTTTCTAAAAATGTTCTGATTTAAAATTCATTTAGTTCAAGCCACAAACATTTATCAATGTTTATATGTCATGCCATATTCTTCCCTTTTGTGTGTGCAATGAGCTCATTGTGCTGAACGAACTGTTAGTTCTATCAAGTTCAGTTTAATACCTTTAGATGAAGTCGATGTTTTTAATACTAGTTACTAGTTTTGCAGCTTTAATTCCTCCTCAAAGCCAAAGCATGTACAACATGTATCTGCATGTGTATTTCTGCTACAAACTACAGCTGATAAAAATTAATCGTTCAAAGTATTTGTATGGAAATAATTTACATATATAATGTATATATTTGGATAATATGCAATGGTATAGAATTAGAAAACAGAAGGGCTTAAAGTGTGATCTGAAAATTTTATTTAAGGGATTCCAAGAATGATTAGTTTTGAAAAATATCTGTAATAGCTGTTTCTGTGTTTTTTATTCACCCAAAAGGCTGCATAAATTCTCCTAGAATGCATTGACCATGACTTTACATGTACTGAACTCGGATATTAATGAAGCCAACGTGGTTAAAAACGCAGTGTAATAACACAATTTACTGACTGTCGACTCCAGATCCTCATAATATTTGTCATTTCAGGTTTTCAGAGAATGCCAAGACCGTACTGTATGTATAGTATGTAAAATAAAAGACATTGCCCTCTATTCTTTATTGTTGTCAGTTATGGATGTTCTAGGTAAATGACAAACTTAAGGTGCCAGGCAAAGAATGGACCTTTATGAGTATTACGACCATCAACCTGCTCTTTGAGACTGCAGATTTTATGTTGGTGTGGGTTGATCCAAAATCACTCATTCGCGGTAGGTTCTCAAAAAGTATGTGAATTAGGAATGACTGCTTTTCGGAATGCATTTATTGCATTCTTTGTGCCACAGGTAGCATGTAAATTAGGTCACATCATGTAGAGATAGATACAGAGAAAGAACCTGTGTGAATCAGCTTTAATGTTTTATTTATTTATTTTTTTGATGGCAACTGCACAAATTAAGGCTTATGAACAAACATCATAAAAAGCACTCAAAATAAATATTTATTAATATAAAAATAAAAAATACAAATAAAAAAAAAACATTAGGAGCTACGTACAACAAATAGACTTTCCATTCTTTGAGATTTATGTAATCCTTGAAAATCAGACCTGGATTTGCTGATTAGGGTTTTTAAAGGGGTTTAGGTTCATGGACTGGGTTTGAAAAACAACATATTTCTAAATAGGACAGCTTTAATTGTCATTAGGACTCGAGTTTACAATAAATGCTCATTTTAAGTACTTCCCTTTTTCTTTTGGGAATCAAACAAATGATTGAAAATAACATGATGTATGCAATGTATGGTTTTAACCATAAACAGAACTATGACTCATTGAGACAAAGAATAACATTACAGTATGCACTTTTACTGTTTGTGATGCCCATTTGGGCTGTATATTTAATTTCTCATACAGACTGCTCTGTTTAAATGAATAAACAGTGTACCTTTAGAGGTGACACCAGTGAAACACTGTCATAAAGTATAGTTAGCCTCTGCACTGGCCCTTGTATCTAAGGGACTTTCTTTGCCAATCCAAAAGGATTATGGAAATCAGCACAGTTCAGAACAGTAGCTTGTTGTGTCATATTCATAGACCAGCAATTTGCATACTATTGTTTATAAATCTCCATAATATATTTTTGTAATCATTATATAATGAGAGTGACATGAGTCAGACCTATAGTGTTTGCACAAGAGCATCTTTACAGTCTTTGGTGATTGGTGACAACTTCCAAGTTATAAAACACATTAGCTAACTGCTCTGAAATAGTCACAATTAATTAACACCCCGTGCACTTTCAGCTATCACTCTATGCCTACATTGGTTGAAATTGGTTGAGTTTGGTCAAAACACACTGACAAATCTAGTAAATGTCTCTCATTGGGAATCCTACTAAATATTTAAACCATAGAGGTTGACCGTAATATTTATGCTCTTCTTGCCATATATAAAGAAGACCAGCAAGAGCTGTTTACTCTGAGAAATGGATAAAAAAATCTGATTTCCCAGGAAAAAATGAGCAGTCCCTTATCGTGAAAAGTCCTCCAACTGACTGCCCAAACATTCAACAGTAGCAATTTAGCAATGAGTATGTGTCACATTGCTTTATCTTTAATACGTTTTTTCGTTTTAAATAAAGCAAAGGAACATCTGTAAATATGAACCATCATTTATGATTGGCAGTCCTCTGTGGCAGTCGGAAAGGTATCGCTAAAAGATCAGTCATTTTCAACTAACTCCAAAAATATTTAGAGAAGAAACATTTCAGGACAAAGGGAAAACAATTGATATATTTGATGTAAGGATATTACTCAACTAGTGATTTGTTTTCATGCTTAAAGACCAGACCTGTATAGGCAAATAAGTGATGTTGCTTTTGGGATTGGTGTCCGAAACTCTAAATCAGACGTTTCTCCTCAGCAATTGCGTAGTGAGATTCCAGTAGAGATCATAAGATCTAATTCTTTCTTCCAAAAGAACTAAACGGTTGACCCTGAAGGGAACCCACCAATTAAAACAGAAAGGCATTTAATCACCAGAAAATGTGCTGTTAAGAATTTCTCGCTATGGAATGTTCATATTTTCTCTCGTTATCCAGGTAAATAAGAGTGTCTTTATATATGTTGCTTTTCTTCACATTTCGCTGCTGTAAAACATGAGTACAGAAAAGTTGGAACATCACACAGTTACATAGACAGTGAGAACAGTGGGAGGTATCTATATGTATTTCTTTTTCAAATACCAGTAGGCAAAATAGCCCATTCCACCCAGGGAACCCATTAAGAAGGAGGCACCGAAAAATGAGGGTGGCTTTTTCTTGACCATGCGGAAAGCGTTGGGCAGCACCGCAGAGAGGAGCGTGGTGTGAATGTCGCCCAGGACCTTACGGAAGGCGTAGCGCTTCTGCACCCTCTCAAAAAAGGACTGGAGGTTAGGTCGGCTGCCGTCCTCCCAATATTTCCTCGAGAGTCCCAGGAACTTGAGCCTGTGTAACGTGGCTCCTAGACATATGTCAGCCAGGGTGAAACTGGGTCCACAAAGCCAGAGCTCACACTTCTGACCTGTTGTGTCAAAGGAAGCAGAAAAGAGTAGTCGCGTTATTAAGCTTTACAACAACAGCAGTTCAAGTACTGGTTTACATTTATTGCCCAGTAGACCCTTCCTGGCGTAGGGTCTACTGACTCAAATGATAAAGTCAACTGGATGGAAGTTTCTCCTAAACATATAAATGTATTTGTTGTATGCAACACAGAGATATACACTAATATATGACTGAAAATGGACTGTTGATTTTAATTATATAGGGCTTTTCATCAGGTCAGGCTTTTATAAGCTCTTTACCAGAGCCTGACCCAAAGGTCCCGTCCCCAAAGAGGAGGTCTGAGGGGACAGTGGCAAGGAAGAACTCTCTGAGAGAAAGGAAGAAACCTTGGGAGGAACCAGACTCAAAGGAGAAGCCCATCCTCCTCTATCAAAACATGACCATAGACAGTAATGTGTTTAACCTTGATATTCCAGTTTTCTTTTTTCTAGTTCCGCCTCAACTTGATCCAGCACCATGGCCAGTTCACTGAGGATCTTCTTCAGGTAATTTACGTTGTCGTGATCCAGGATTTTTGCCTATGAGCACAAAGGTAACATATCACTAGGGCGACGCTGTCAGCCTGCCAGCCCACCCAAGTGCTAAGTCACAATCCCAGCATTCCCTCTCCAAAGATTCTTAGGAGAAGGAGGTTCACTTCAAATCAAGTCAACAACCCGAGGGAAGAAATGGCTTTATTACACCTCTGTTGTGTGAAATGACACAATTTTATGTTGATATATAGTAGATATATAGTAGTACTGGACATGCCCCGACAAAGGCAGTTACACTAAATCACTGCTGTTGGCTTATTGTCAGGTTGACATAATGCCAGTTCTAGTCAGGTTCAGGCTTCTCTAATCCAACAAAGGCTCAGAAGAAGCATGATTATGCCCTTTTATAAATGGATGAAACCCAGTCCCACGCAAAGGCTCTCTGTTCGTTAACGATCGTAGCTGAACCGTCACAGAGCTGAGTCACAGATTCACTGAAACTCAAGACTCATTGACATTTCGCAACGCGCCGACCTGAGCGTGTATCTGCAGGCTCTGTGTCCTGAAGGGCGTGGGGGGCCCAGTGTCAGGAAGCCCTACTAGCAGGGAGCAAGCAGATATTTGAGCTGGGAGAGGGAGCCTGTGCTCAGAACAGCAATGCGGCAGACTGTCTGGGGTGTGTCCTTGAGGACGAGGGCACACGCAAGACTTTCTGTCCCCCCCTCAGCTGACATCCATTTCCTCGGGATTCAGCCAACAGCTGAAGGAATCCAGGATTCTCTGTGTCCCTGTGGGTTTAACCTGGCGGGAGGACGTGCTGCTTTGAGCCATTCTCTCCCTGGGGTCTTGTCCCATCCCGGAAGACTGAGCCTGTGCTCCAACTCCCTGTTTTTGCTCTCTATTTGTTTCAGATCTATTCATATTCAAGTTCCGCCCAACATTAGGCATCAATTTTATGTTACTTTTTTTGGCATGATATGTAGCTCAGTGGGATCTAGGCCAGCGTCTGGAAGGTTGTAGGTTCGAATCCCATTGCTGGCAAAATAATCATTTCACTGTTGGCCCTCTGGGTAATGCCCTTAATTTTCACACCACTTCACACTAGTACTGCTTATTTAACCAAGAAAACTGTATAAAGGGACAAAACTGTATATCAGATAAAAGCAAAATGTTGATCTCAATAAAAGGTGCTTAAACCAATAGCTCAGCTGAAGAGAAAAATGGCAACATTCCATGCAGGATAAAACTGCCCCATAACTTTCAGATTGTTAAGAAGACCACATTCTTCCTATTCCCATTCTGCTTTGCAATTAACAGATAAAAAGGCCATAATATAATTACATGTTATAATAAAAATACAAACTTCAGTTTTATGGGTTTTTACAGGTAGATATATTCAGTTCATACTATTGACAGATCATCCCAAATTTAGCATCTCATCTTTTCAATGTGACTTTGGAAATAGGGCACATTCTCAAGGCAGTGGGTTCTGGTTTTACCCTCTGTCCTCCTGCATTGTGTTCATAGACTATTCTTGACCGGCCATTTAGTCATGGGAGAAATGAGCTTTCCCACAGTGGGTAAACTGTCAATAACTGCCTGCTTTAACCCAGTGGGAGACAATGACTGATGGGAACTGAGTTAAGAATGGCAGTGACTGATAGCACAAGAAAATCCCACTCAGGTTTCAAAGCCTTAGTCCCAATATTTCATCCAGCTGCTTGCTCTGGTCAGGGTCACAGCAGGGCCGAGAGCCTATCCCAGGCAACATAGAGCAGAAGCTAGGGGTGCATCCTGGAACATCCTGGATAGGATGCCAGCCCATCACTGGACACATTCACGCACACACCCAACCTCACACACTACAGACAAGTTAAAGGTGCTGCCTCACCTCTGCATGTTTTTGGGCAGTGGGAGGAAACGCATGCAACTTTCTCTTAATTTTGCATAATTTAAGGTGATGCTCCGTTTAACATCTCTGAAGGCTTTCCTCACCATGAGTTTCTTCTGCTTGGACAGGTAGGGTTCTGTGATCTGGGGCTCCTCGTGGTCAAGCTTCATCAGCTCAGAGGCAGCATTGGCCAGGTGTCCTGCAGAGGGACATACCCAGGGTGTGACCTTAGCTCAGAAGCAGCCGTAGCCATGGATCCCCAGAAGGACACACCAATGTTAGCTCAGAAGCAACAGTTCATCCCAATGGACTGGGTAGGGGCACAGGAAGTAATTTTAGCTCAGAGGTGGCATTAGCCACAGCTAATTTGTTTTATTTGTACTTTTGTAAGGTTTTAACCTAAGCTATAGATGAGGGCTATGGCATGCTAATGGTTATCTAAGATAACGATGATGTGGGTATTGCTGACCCGCTGCTGTGCAGCAACACGGGCAGCACCGTCAATCAATTAAGCAAAAATTACCCAACCGGGGGATGGCCTATTTACTTCCTGTGACTCGATTTCCAAACTGCAGGTCTCTGCCAAAAGTAAGCTGTTAAGATCAAGGTGTGCTTCAGTAGGCATCGTACTAGACATATTTCCCTATGTTTCTGTTTGAACACCTAGTTGCTCTTGTTTTGTCAGTTTCCTGTATAACAAACCCTTGGCATAACCCTTCCACTGACTGCCTTCTCCTCCCGATACACAGATGTCACAGAAATGTTGTGATTCCATTAGAATTGTTAGTACTCTTTGAATTCCAAAATGGCCAGAGTTTTTAAGTACGTGTGTTCATTTGAATTTACTTTTGCTTTGATAATTGCAGCTTCGCCTAGCTATGAACAGTAGCTAGTGTGAGACTTGGTCTGTAGCAAGTAGGGGTGTAATGAAATGGATATGTATCGCGATTTGGTATATTACCAAACTGTTTGGTGCGCCATCTGCTGTTGTATAATGACATATAATTTCTAGCCTTCAAATTTTGGCAACGTGATATCTTTGACTAGACATACCACACTTTCAGCCCAAGCTAGAAATTTTGGTTTCATCAATTTGTTTTGTACTGGCAATTGAATTTATATGTGACGAGGCTAAACCTGTGCTCGAGGCTGAATGAAATTGATTTTTGTGTCTAGGGTTATCTGGCAGTAGTGAGTGGGGATAATTTAGGGCCCATTCATAGTGCAAAAGCTAACACTAATAGCAACCATTTCAAGTTTGCCCAAAAACTATTAAAAGTTAGCAAAAACTTTTTACACCCATTAAATTGCTCAGGTGCCCCCCAAAGTTGTCAAAATTTCATACACACTGGCCCTTCCCTTGATTTACAGAACCCAAAGCCATTACATTATAGAACAGCATGATGCAAAATTTAATTTAAACTTAAATTTAAGCACTCCTGTGTTCTGGATAGCATAATGTCATTGTATTTTGCTGCGTAGGGTGCAAATTCTGGGAATCTTCATTTAGGATACAGTTGACAATATCCACACACACTAAGAAACTGGTTTCACCCACACTAGGATTATTAAATTTAATAATTTGAATTATCTTTTATAACTTTATGTGGCTGAGATTATTCCTGCATTACAACTGGGTGCAGATAGTTTCAAGATGTTTATTTGTCCTAACCAGTTGTGGGTTTACTTTTAATGACTGTGTGGCAATAGACTTTCAGCCCTGTCTGGTCTTCCCTATCCACGCCACCTGACTGCTGCTGAGAACGGTCTCCATCGCTAGAAAGTTGGACTCACTTACTACGTATTTCAGCAGTGGCATACTTTGGGATCATGGAGTCGGTGGTGAGCTCAGGGTGCAGGATGCAGCCGTGCGTGTAGGCATCCATGGGCAGGCCGTCCAGCAGCTCCTGGTACTGCAGCACACGCGCGTGAATCGGGCTTCCAGACTCTGGGATCAGCTGGGTCACGTTATCTGGAAGGCCATGGGCGACACACACACACACGCACACACACATGAAAATAAGAGCACTGTGCAAAAGTCTTAGGCAGTCACAGAAAATGACGTTTAAATTCATGTTGGTGTAAAACCAGTCAGCTTAACCGTTTCCAAACATCTTCTAAAGTCACCACCTTATTTGCAAAAACTGTCAAATACACCAATGTTTTTTTTTTTTAAAAATCAACCACTACCTCACCTTGTTTGGCTAATCAATACCTCATACAGTTAACTACTAAAGTTCATTAATTAATTGAGCTGGTGCTGAAGTTGAACAAATATATGGAATGGTTGAGGTGCTTCTCAGGAACCAAAGTGGTGTTCCTTCATCTGTCCAACGAAATGTCAGTAACTTTTTCGGAGAACAGAAGAAATTGTTCTGTTTTTTTATTGCGTTACTGTTAAATTGCATTTGTTCTCATGTGAAACTGTTTGATATACAAATATAGAATTACCACCCAGATAAATAGCCTGAATCAATCTCCCTAAGATTTTTGACAGATCTGCACGTTAATGTGCACTGAAAAATCACGGTTTCTACTCAATAAAGACACTGTCACCTATTGACCTAGACTGGCTACTGTGTGTAGGGAGAATAACAGTTATAGTCACTGCTCCTGCTGTTATTGTTTTGACAATGCAATGCAAACATGTCTTAACTTTGCCAAGAAAGATGGCCATGCTGGGAGCATAGGTGTTCTGTTCTCGGGGCCGTCCGCTGGCAGCTGAGCATACTGCCGATTAATCAACCTGGACCCAGCAGAACCCACAGAGAGTGCTGAAACCGGAGGACAGTGCGAAGGACAGTATGTACCTATACTCTGGGGATAGCCTGGTATTGCTTTTAGAATTGTCCTTATCAGGCCCATCTTATATTTCTAAGGCTGGTGACTTTAAGGACGGGCCACATCCCCTTTAAGACAGTGATGAATTAGATCACACAGAAGGGGCATGTTTTTGTAAGACTTGCTTTGGGCGGGACTGTGAACAGAATCACATTATGTATAGATGGGAGGAAGGAAGGAGGACTTTATAGGAGTCTGGGGCGGGGGCAGCTTTAACAAAACCAATCGGCAGAAACAAAAACAAAGGCAAGTAGTTTCAGAACTTCACCTGGCGTCAGGGTCTGAGGGATGGTCTATACGTGGGGTTTGGAAATGTGGCACTTGGTCCAATATAAGAACTTGGAATGCAGCACTGGTGGACTGAATGACCTAACTTCACCCTGCCCACTTCAGGATATCAATGGACTCCTTGCTTAGATGTGCTTTTAGAGGTACATTTAGCAGTCAACAGATGTGATTTTATTTATTTAGCAGGCACTTTTATCCAAAGCAACATACAGTTGCGAAGGCAGGGTCAGGCAGTCCCGGGAGCATTTGGGGTTTAAGTGAGACCACTCTGTATGAGGTCTGAAGCAGCAATCGTCCAATCACAGGCATGGCGTCCTAAGCCACTGAGCCACACACCACCCTGCTCTCTAACTAACACCATCATTGCCTAAATCATAGTTGGACCACCTCTTCTTGTGATATATTTTGCAGCTGGAGACCATCAGCTCCAGACTATGAGACATCCTCATGCAGGACATGTTCTGTTTATAGATCTGTGATTCCTCCCAACTGTTATCAACAGTAACTCCAAACCAGCATGGGTGGAACAAAAAATGGTGAACAAAAAAAACAAAATACTCCTGATTAACCTTTGTGCACCATATGAATAATTTCCCTGAAAAGTGTAACTGCTTGAAACAATGATCACCTTGATTTTTACCAACAAGGACTGAAAAATTAAGTTAACACTACAGTCCAGAGCAAAATAATTTATTTGTAAAACCTGACACCTCGTAGTCATATGCTTTTCCATTGATTTGACCTGGATAATATGATTTGTGGCCTGACCAACATCTGCCATCAGCTAACAGCTAGCTGCTGCATAGAGCAGTACATTACCACCAACTGTGTGGGGCATCTTCTACACTGTGCACCCTATCTCTGTGGCACCAACACTCTCATTTAGCACCCAGTGGGCAGGTGAGAATATGGGAGGAAGCCCTGCAGGAGACTTCAAGGAGCACCGTGCATTGGACCTGTTATTTCCCGCTCATTTCCCCTGGGGGTGTCACTAATTAATGTTGTTGTAAATTTGTATGTCCATTACGGTTTATAGCTCTTATAATGGGGCCCTCTCAGAACAAATAATAGATAATACTAACATTGGCTGTAATACTGGAGATAAATGAATAGAATGTGATTAACAAACAGGTACACAGACAATAAGGATCTTCAATCATTAAATACTAAAAGGACCTTCAGAATGTCTGTTAGTCCGCCCCACCGGTGAGAGCTCAGTAAATGCAGAACGTTTATGTATTAAAATGACCTGTAAAATGTAAAATGAAGGACAGAACAAAAAAATGCAGGAAAAAAAGAATGAAGATTTGGGATGGAAAAAAACAAGCTTTTAAATATAGTAACAAAATCAATAGAAAATTTCTCATTTCTCATATTAACTTTAAAACTTTTCAGTGCCGGTAATTTCTTCAATAATGGGTCCAAAACTTAGTGCTCCCAATGCACACAGGAGTAACTTTGTACATACGAGGCATAAATTACATGGATTGTATATTACATAAAAAGGTCTAGATAGGAAATGACAGAAACTTTTGACATGCAAAGTGTACAGTACAATACTGTTTGTTTAGAGACTGGTAATAAATCGACTTTTATGTTAGCGTTCAGACTAGCAGACTGGTATTGGATGGTTAGGGGGGGCAAAGTATTATTCATGAATTTTCACATTAAGTGGGGATCTTCTGCCCCTAACCATGGGAAATGTAAGGGGATTACTGTATTTTCTGTTATACCTCCTACAAAGTTCTTCTCCAAATATTCGATGATGTGGTTGTAATCGCTAACGATGGTGTCTCCATGGATGAAGACGGGCACCTCCTCGCCAAGGTTGAGTCTCATGAACCAGGGCTCCTTGTGTTCCGTTAGCGGCAAGCTGACGTCACGTTCCTCGCACAGGAGGCCCTTCTCGTTAATGACGAGCCGCACCTGCAACCCAGGATACAGTCACGTCACTGTCCACGCTGCCCGTCACCTGGACACTTAGCCCGTCCTTCTGCTCCACAGACACTCCTCTCTGCATTCACAGGCCATATCCTAAGTTTTACTACTGACTACTGGTTATCCATAAATGCAGGTAATGTCGATCGATCCATCCATTTTCTGTAACTACCCGTCCTATCCAGGGTCGTAGGCGGTCTGGAGCCTATCCCAGAGGCTACTGGTGCAAGGCAGGCAACAAACCAGGATGGGCTGCCAACCCATTGCAGGGCACATTCACACACGACTCACTTACACAGACACAGACACACACACACAGACACACACACACCTATCAGCTATTTTGTAACTTCAATTCACCTTAGCATATTTTTAGACTGTGGGGGAAACCAGAGTACAGAGATGATACAGAGAAAACATAGAAACTCCACACACATGTAGCCATGGCAGAGACTCAAACCCGGGTGACTCAAAGCCAGCAGTGCTAAGCACTGCATCACTGCTCCACCAAGCCACCCTGCCTGCAGGTAACAGTTAAAGGAACATAAACACAGAACTACTGCACAGAATGCAGGAAGTATGGTTCAGAACTATGCAGGTATCGCTAATGTAATAAGCAGCTTGTGTTGGCTCACGACTGTTGCTGGAACTAATGGTACAACAGTGTCCTACAAAGGTGAACCTATGCTGACAGAAACTGAGAAAAATATGTTCTGTGGATTACACAGGTGCAGAAATTTTCACACTGGTTTTTTCAAAGGTCAGCATAATTGAACTAAGATATTTTATCACAAGATGAAACAGTGCCTAAGAGACCCAATTTCGGAAATAACTGAATTTTGATAAAATATGCAGTTATGGTGTTTTGCTTTTGTATGGCAGAACTGATATACTGTATGCAGTTAGAAAAACACATAGTTTCAGGTCTTTTTAACACTCAGCAAAATCATACTGGCTTAATGAAAAATTATGTTTGTAATTTTTAAGTTTTTTTAAGAGCTAACAGTTCTGAAAAGTACACTCTAGTGTGTAACTGAAAATCAGGACCATGCCGAGGTAATCAGCAAAGACTGATTAAGAAAATAAATTAAGTATTCATTATAACATGTAATGTATTATCATGGAAGTAGAGAAAGTACGAAAAAGAGCCATAATGAGGAAAAATAGACACGGTAAACTACTGGGTGCATTTCCTATAGACAAACACCATTTTTATATCTGAAATAATGCTAATGTGTATTAGAAACATTTTAGTGACTAAGCATAATTCAATCCCACATAACAAAAGAAAAAGTGCTCCTCTTTTGGGAATTTCAACCTGATAATGGCGTTAACTATAAACGAGGGGACATTAGCAACCAAATGCTGAATGAACAACTTATATATGGAACTGGACCCAAAAACATTAAAACACCGGAAAGTGAAACACTGCAATATTGGACATCAGCGGGACAAAATAACACCTACCTTCTATGATTCATATTTTTATTTTCAACTGATTTTTTAGTCGACTGAACAGTGAACACCCCCTAATTTCGTTTGTTCATACCTTTCATAAGGTTTGACAAAAAAGAACTGTTAAATTCTACAATGAATTCACATAATGCTTAAAAATCAATACTGCACAATGCACTCAAACATAAACATGCATTTCTCAACACGCCACCGAAATAAGAAGCCATATTACCCTGCCAGCGCAAGACACCAAGCACAAGAATATTTTGTGCATATACTATCCCTGATGCCGCTGGATAAGCGATCGATGAAATTGCGCTGAGATGTGAAGTCTGATCCACGTCTCAATGCGGGGTCAGAACACAATGTAAATTTCCACTATGATTTAAAAGTGTGTCATGTGCAAAAACACAACACATTTTGACATGACAGATAATTGCTTTAGTAAAAAGTTCTAGGTCAAACTACTATAGTAGTGCTATGACTAGGGAATCAAAGCAATACAACAGCAATAGCTTTAGTCTGATTTGACATCCTCATTCTCAACCCTGATGGATCATACTAGCTTTCCCTGTTATGAAATGTGCTACTCAGAAAATTAATAACCTATGTCTAATCTGACACCACAACCGCAAAAACAAAATCCCTGCTTCCATTCTCTCTATATGCAATCTAGGCAAAATCCACAACAAAAAGACAACAGAAGCTCATCAATACTAAGCAGAAAAGCTGTCAAACGGCTAATTTTACTAATGGACCCAGGAACGCAGCATCTGTAACAATGACAGTTAGTTGCATGAGAGTTTCTTGAAATTTTTAAATTTCAAATGCTTTCCTTAAGTAATCTAATGAAAAAAAGTTTAATTTTGTTAGTTTTGTTCAAGGAGGTCTATGAATGTCGCCAGTGCATGAAATGGGTCTGTACTCACTGGTATGCAGTACCGGCGAATACTTGCACCTGGTACTCAATAACAATGGGAGTACCGGTACCTGGTACAGAATAACAAGGGGAGTACTGGCAGCTGGTACTCAATAACAATGGGAGTACCGGTACCTGGTACTGAATAACGGGGGGAGTACCGGCAGCTGGTACTCAGTAACATGGGAGTACAGGCACCAGGTACTGAATAACAGGGGGAGTACAAGTACCTGATGCTGAATAACAGAGGGAGTACTGGCACCTGGTTCAGAATAACAAGGGGAGTAGCAGTACCTGATGCTAAATAACAAAAGTACTGGCACCTGGTATTGAATAACAGGGGGAGTACCAGCACCTAATGGTAAATAACAAAGGGAGTACTGGCACCTGGTTCAGAATAACAGGGGGAGTACCAGCACCTATTCGGGGGAAGCCGCCCCCCGCCGGGCCGGAGGGGGGGGGGGGGGGGGGGGGGGCGGGGAGGAGGGGGGGAGGAGCAAAAGGCGGGGGAGG
>JAODLD010000113.1:5800190-5810548 GCA_026781065.1 Mormyrops boulengeri
ACTTACTGGCCCCTGGTTTTGCATACCATGGGGTGTACCATCACAGAATGGTAAATAACAACGGGAGTACTGGCCCCTGGTTCCGAATAACCGGGGGATTACCAGCACCTATTCCCCCCCCCCCCCCCACTTCAAGTACTGAATGTAGCTTCCCTGAGACCAATTCAACTATCCATAGAAACAAACTCTCTGATTGTAGTGGCCCCTTACTAATGCAATGTGTTGTCATCTCCGGTGGATGTGCCTTCCTCTTAATCAAAGAAGAAACAGGAACTTAGCACCATGATTTATATCATGATGCTAAGCCAGAAGTAGTGAAGGTGGACTACCAGTTATCAATAAGTAGATCTATAGCGTTAGCCTAATATGGGACAATTTCCCCAGGTTCCTGCTCTTTTGAGAAGTTTGATGTTGAGGTTCATTAATTACAAACACAAAACTGGTTGCATTCTAGATCAGCATGCCAAAAAAACAGATTACTTAGGCAGGTTTATGACCATAAGCACAGCAACCACAGTGTTCTTCTGTTCCATCAGCAATGAGAAAATGTGACTCCTTCCATCTCTGCTTTCACATTGTCACACTGTTTAGCAATAATGTACTATGCCTCTGCTTTCCATTTCACTTCCCACTTGGGGCCATCTGGCCCTATGCTCATAGACCATTGACAGTACCCAGACATCTGGTCTGCAACAATATCTAGAGAAAGGATTTATGAGGAAACCCAACTCAGTATACTAACCTGCATCAGTTCCTCTCCCAGTGCTCTACCTCCAGACAATAGATCACCCAACCATAATGCTAAACAGCCAATCACTGACATTTCCATGATGCAGAAGTTCTAATACCTCATCCAGGACACCCCACGTATGTCCTTCTATTTTCCTTCTGTCCAACAGTGATGACAGATGCCCACTGAGACTCCCTCCATGTTCTCAGTTAGCAACAACAAATCCTCTCTGTACCTTATCTCCTTACCTCCTTTCTAGATGCTATGGTAGAGGTATGCTGTGACAGTTTACACCTTCTGAATCCTCTAGGACCTTGCAAAAAGCACACTGCCGATGTGAAGCTCTCATACAGAGACTAGAATTATGGATGGAAAATGGCTTTCATTACTAACACCAAAAATCATACACACAAAATAAACATCACAAATCATTCTTAACCTATGCTAATACCATTTTTGATATGAAATACAATTTTGAGGCTATTCCTGTTTGACCAATACATGGTCAACCAAAACATGAACATACGCAAAGGCTGGCAGCAAAAAGATCAGAGGAGGCTCTACAGATCACACACCAGTGGAGAGATCAAGCTCAGCCCTGTCCAATCAGTCACTGACAGTAAGCTGAAGTTGCTGTGATTAGGCTTCTTGGTAGCTCAAGTTTGCTGTTAGTTTTGTGCGGAAGTCAATTCGGATCATAGGAGGTCTTAAAGCTATCTAAGATAACAGAACAGAACAGAATAGAAACTAGGTGTTCAAAATACACTACTTCATACAGTGACTTGCCTCTTCCTCAAAACAATTTGTGTATATGCACACACACATACAGAGAGACAGAGAGAGAGAGAGACAGGGCCTTCTGATCCTCTTCTATTTTCAAATCATCAGCTCTTTATGAATCCTTATTGCACGTATGAGAAACCTGTAGTCTAGACGATGGTGAAACAGTTACTAGGGATTAATGAAACTGTCGAACATCAGCCATGAAACACGCCTAGTAAATAAAAGGAAAATAAACCATTTACAATCACCTCAATATGATGTAGCCTGATACAACACCAAGCACGAGCAACACAAGATGAATTTCACTGCATTTCCACTTTAACTACTCATTAAAGATACTTTTTTTCCATTTTATATTTGATGATTTTCAAATATGGTGCCAGCAACACCAGCCACGAAACACTTTTGTGTTATTGACGAAATAAGAAAAATCAGATAATTTATATGACACCTCAAAGGTAAAGTCACATGCAACGTTTACAGTCTGCAACAGGTCTGAGATCTGTGACCTTTTCTGAGCATTGAGCTTAAGGATTGCAGAAATTTAGAAATGTGTACATCTGGGTATTAACTGCTTCCCAGAACTCCTGGGATTTATGAATGGTCACGCAGAGCTTAATTTGCAAAGCTTGGATGTTGTGAACTAAATGTGCCAATGAGATAAGTTCTGCAGAGAGGGTTGGAATCATGTCAAAGTGATTCTCAAGGAATCCAATCATTATATTCACTTGGCTGGTGAGTGACCACAGCTCAGATCAGCAGATAGTGTGGCCTTTGGTTTCTGGCCAGTAGCCACTGACTCCTCAACACAGGCCCAGATCGACAGAGAACCCAACAAAACAGAGTCAAACTGAAAAGCTCTCAGCTGTTGTTAAAAACTACTTTTCAATCACCGTTGAAAAGGATCATTTGCATAATCACTGAACAAACATTGTGCAATGACCCTTTTAGCTTGTAGACATGAGTCTGCTTTTTTTCTGAGAAAGTGCATTAAAAACATCATAAAAAAATATAATGAAAATCTAATGAGTCGACTGCACTGTTCTCAACATTTACAAACCAAGGCTCTGTGCAAGATATGCAAAGTTTAAGGAATGCAACCTGAAAGTCTTTATGTACATGATTACATACACATTTCACATACCTAATTCTTCAGCGGCTGCTTACCTTTGGAATATTATTCGAGACTGATACAATGTTGCGGTAGCTTGGCCTCAAAATCAAGCTCCTAAAAATCAATTAAATAAGATTCGGTTCGTCTTTTTCCACCAAACTCGCTCGTCTGTAATGAACTGTTTACCTGTGCCATATTTGGTGCAAATATAAGATGGAGTTTCCTCGGGGATTATAACGATCAGGCACACGGGAGTATGATGCACCTTGTGTACGCTGAATCATCGGTTCGAGGTATAGCTGATAGCAAATCACGATACAGGTCTGGACTGAGGCAGTAACTATGGATATTTTTACACCTCCAAGGAAAGAATGCATAACGGTGCATTTCTTTCCCTGAGCCTGCAGAAAATTATAAGCTTAAAACACATAATGTTAAATGACAGATGATGCTAAAACAATTGCATTAAGCATTAAGATAGAAAAGGAAAATGCAAAGAATACAAGATCCACATTTTAAGCAATTATCGTTCTTTTTTTTACCTTCTGGGAGCTGAAAGACTGCGTCCAGTGGTACAAAACAAGCCTGTCTTTGGAGAAGGGTTTAGGCTCTATAGTAGGTTCTTGGATTTCCTCGCCGTCTGCGATTTTTTCCTCTTCATCCATAGCCGATATGGGCCACCAGCTACAGTTGGTGGGGGTAACGTTGTTGGAAGACGCCATGACTGAGGGTTTTGTGCGTGTGGGAGAGTGTGTAAACGATTGAGAAGCAGGGAGCGGAAGAGAGAGGGAGCGGGGATGGAGAAAGAGAGAGAGCGAGAGAGAGACGGCGAGAGCTTTCAGCACCACGAACAGAGCATCATCGATTTAGCACCGCAGCATCCCTACCGCGAATCTAAGGCAGGCTGCCCAAGCGCAGGTTTAATTGCAGCAGATATAAGGGAAACGTAAAAAAAAAAACACACACACACACAAACTGCCCGCGATGCATAAAAACAAGATGCGTGTGCGTATGTGTGTGTGAGTATTACATCACGGCAGAAAACATGCGCCGTGGAGGCTGTGCCATGACTGAGGCGTCCAAGTGGAAGAGCAAGGTCAAAACCATCTGAGTTATCATAACAACGCTGCAAAAAGATGTATTCCTACCCTTCTGATCTGCAAAAAAGCTGAAATGGGTTTTACGATCGTTACATACTAAATATGTTTGTATGCGGAAGGTGTATATAGTTTAATATACATTCGACAGGTGAACAAATTGGTTGGATTCTCACCATGGCTGGGTCGCAGTGCTACATAAAATACTTACGTATAATGCATTCTGGCTTACAAGGATAATGACATAACTGCTACAACGGATTGTAATGATTATTAATAGTGGTAGTAATAGGCAAGTTGAAGCGGTAGTCGAAGTAATAACAGGTAGCAAGTATACTGATTAAAACTGAACGGGTATGCTGTCGCACTCGATTGTCGATTTTCTTTACTGCGGTTACTTTGTAAACAATAATAAAATAGTAATCGCACTAGTTGTTTGGTAGTTATTGGTTGTGCTGATGTGACACATGAATCTGATGGGGCTCCCAAGCTGTAATTCGTCCGTAAGGGCAACAGATGGCGCCACTAAATTATTAAAAAAGCAGGTGTGAAATCAAGCATTTTATTAATAAAAAGCCTGTTACAGCTGTATCATTGTTGCTAAATACTGCACAGTTTAGCAGACTGAGGTCTTCATAAGCATGGAAGACATCTTTGTTATGTTTTATGGCATAGTATTTTACAGTTATTGCATAATAAAACGTTTAGTCATTTCCATATGGAGAGTCCTAGTGCACATGCGAAATAAACCATTATTATTATTCACATAATAACTGATAGAAGGGGTGCTTTGGCTCCAACGCTGGGATTGACGTTTTCCGACTTTACCTGAAGTGCGCAGAAAGCGGTTGCGAACTACAAGGTGCCATACTTTTGCTTCTGACAGTTTCATTTCAGCATTACAGCCTCACGGAACGATTTAAGCATAGATTTCCTCCAATAACGCAATTTCGCTTAATTTCCCCGTCTATATGTACCGTGTTTCGAATAGCAAAAAACTACAATTAAGCAGCAAGTTTTCAGCTCTGTATTCGGTTGTTTTCTTAAGGTGGATTAATTGTTTTTCTTAGAGCGACTGGTAACAGTTTTTATATCTTTGTAGTCGGCTTTATTGAATTAAATTTAACGGTTTCAACAGGAAAATAAATACATACTTAAAGTATTTGTATTTTGTTGTCAGTTTAGTGCCAATGGGTGAACATGTTGTCATTTGACTTAAACTAGGATGATCGGTGAATAAGGTGAATGTTTAGCGTATTAAACTTGGGCGAGATGACCGCGTCCTAACGGTCTGCAAATGGACGCACATCCACGCCCAGCCCTGCTGTGACAAACACTCAGTCCGGGCTTTTAAAAGTGCCGTGTTGCGGAGTAAGGATTGGGTCGTATTTTTGGAACAGTGTGCGGATCCGATAGCCTTGTTGGGGCTGTTATAAGGTTTCCAATAGCCTTTGCGGGAGAGTGAGGGAGACAGAGGCAGGCAGGGTGAGGGGAGACGGGGCGCGGGGACTGGGGCTCCGGCAGAGCCCTGCAGCTTAATCCACCAAAACAAACAAACAAACAAACAAAAACCTGACAGCTCGACTGAAGAACATACCAGAAATATAATTAGGCAAGAAAAAAAAAATGTTCATTTTCTATTCGAAATCAAAATCGACAGAGCCGGTTACACTGTCGCCGTCAATCTGCAATATACTGGAAGAAGTTTGAAAGTTTCGCAGCCGAACGGATTAAAAAGGGGAGTTTGGAAACATGCGTGGATTTGCGGGAATGAACGGCGGGTTTTGCGTTTAGGTTAGACGATCCTGAGGGGAAATAGTAGGAATTTAATTAACTAGCCTGTACAGAAAATAACCAGGGTTTACCTTTTAAAGTAACTACGAAAGAAACTTATTGCACCTTTATTCGATTTCAGACGGGCTTACATGTGAGAAATTGTCGAAATTTGCGCTTATGAGGACGTTTACTACAGAGGTCAAATTAATTGTTTGGTCCAACTACGTTGAGCAAGAATGAGTGGAGGTCGCTTTGAGTTTGATGATGGCGGTGCCTACTGCGGGGGCTGGGAGGGGGGCAAAGCCCATGGACATGGCATCTGTACGGGACCCAAGGGGCAGGGGGAGTTCTCCGGCTCCTGGAATTACGGATTCGAAGTAGTTGGAGTCTATACCTGGCCCAGTGGAAACACGTACGAAGGGTATTGGTCTCAGGGCAAGCGGCACGGTCTTGGTGCGGAGACGAAGGGACGCTGGGTTTACAAAGGCGAGTGGACCCATGGCTTCAAAGGCAGGTACGGCACACGGCTGAGCCAGGGCAGCGGTGCCAAGTACGAAGGGACGTGGAACAACGGCATCCAGGACGGCTATGGCACCGAGACGTATGCCGATGGAGGTAAGCGGGGGATGACTTATCTTCAGTCTTCGTCACTTTGTCAAATTTGCACTTGGTCGAGGTTTGTACTGGCATTTTATTTTCTGAACATTCTATATTTTAAACTTCATTTGTATTCCTTTAAAATGAATACATCTTCAGATACTGGATTATTGTCCTTCGTGTAGACGTAATTTGTTGGCGAATACCACTGTTTTCTTTCCTAAGGGCTACTCAGTTTTCAAACATGGAGCTTGAAATAGAGTGAAATGTGTCACTGATTCATATTCCTGAAATAAAACTACAACTCAATCATGTTGACACATCTGAGTTGTTGGTTGGTTGTATAGCGCTACTGACTCAAAACTAATGTGCTGATGTTTGAATCCCTCCTCTGATTTTTCTGGTTTTGTCTGGGTGCTCCAGTTGACTGCAGCAGTTTAAAGGTGCGCAGTTGCCTGTAGTTGCTTGTAATGTGTACTCTGTATGCCCAGGGTTTATCCTTGCCCTGCACTGCCTGGGATAGACTACAATCCCCTGGAACCCAGTCCAGGATAAGTACCTGGAAAATGTATGGATGACGAAATTAAAAACTCACACCACGTATTCTTACTCCTGTTAATACTTACAAAGAACTAGTGATTTTTTTTAAGACATGTACTGTACTAAAGTTTTAATTCTGGTTGTAGGTGAAATAGTTTCCCTAGGTGTAATCTTCAGTGTATTCTCATGTATAAAGAATAACATACATGAACCTGGATAATATATGGATGTTTTAAAATCTTAAATTTTAACATATATGATAGACACCCCCAGCAATAATTAATCCCGGTAGAATAACTACGTATCACCAAAATGCAGTAAGAGTTTGGCATTCTCAGAAATAAAGCGTCTTTCAGGATACTTCAGCATCTCTGTCATTTCAGCTGCCAGTGAGGTGAATCTCAGCAGATATGGCCAAATAAGTGCTTCAAAGGCCAGCGTTAGGAAAGCCCTTGGAGACATCTGCTCCTATCACCCATTTGTTTGCTTCCAGCAGGAATATAATAATATGGATATAGGCAGCAGAAGGTCAGACGTGTTGCCAAAGACCACACAGCGATAGCCGTATTGGATTTTGAGTGGGGGTGTGTGTTTTTAATCAGACACGTGCAATGAATCAGACGACACCAGAATCACACATGTATTTTGACTGCAGAATGGGGGGGGGGCTTTTGTTTGGTAATCTAGAATGACTCTTAAGATTTTCTTGCAACAATTTTTCCCTTAGTCAGTGAGCCAATGAAGAGATTCACAATAGCAATAAGGATATGCCTTTAGATGATGCTCTTTTTTATCTAGCTCTCTAAAATCATAAAGCCGAACATTTTTATCTGTACCAATTGTTTTATTTTCCCTTGATAGGTCTGGAAGTGTCGGATAGAGTCTGTATTGTCTATATGCTGAATGGTGCCTCTTAGGGGTTCCCCTGGTTGAGTCATCATGTCTGTGACTGTGTAGATTGAGGTGACGATAAAACAGCAGCGGAAGCTGTGCACTTTTGGTCTGTCTATCTCTAGGAGTGACAGGACTTGGACATGTGCCTATCTAGGCAGTAACCAGCTCCACCAGCTTGGGATGCGAAATAGAAATGTTCATTCGTGCCGAAGGTTTTAAACAGTTTGTGTTGCTCTGAAGTGCTATGATCTATAACCACTGAAAAATAATCCCAAATGGTCTGGATCAACTCTAATACTGGTTTTAAATAAGGAAATTGATTTACACTCAGATCTCGTTTCTGTTGAGCAAGAGTTTGGAGGTAAAATGTCAGCAGGCAGACGCTTGAGCCCTGGAGGACCGGATGAGTTCCTCACCCCTGGGTGGTGCGTGGGATGAAGAGATTACATAAATTTACATGTGGTGAAAGCAAAGAAAAAAAACTAGAATGGTTGATAATCTCCCTCCAAACCTCGTAAATATACTATAGCCTGGGCTGATGGCAAAATCATTTTTTGTTAGATCCCTGAGCATGTGATTCACTTGAATATTTAATGTGGTTAGTGCTATTTCTCACTATTAGGTCAAGCAGTAGAACGCTCCCTCTATTTTTGCTAATTTGGTCAAATACACAGATAAAACAGGTCACACCAAGTATCAATAACATAACTCTACCATGATGCAGCATTTAAATAGCTCTTGTTAAGGATGGTTTTGATCTCAGTGGCATAACAACAGGTCATCTTTAAAAAAATATTTTAAGATGCTCGTAATCTCAGCATTTCATAAATTATCAGGCACTGAAAGTACATTTTCTGTCATTGAATTAATCTATCAATGAGTAATACAAATGTAATACAAAATACAGATTAGGGATAAAATAGGGGTGCATTGATACAAAAACTGGGATCGGGTCGGATGAAGTGCCCTTGTACTCATACTGATACTCATGACAATGCGGCAATGCCTATAACAGATGCCTATAACGTGATGACATTAGTGATATCATTAATGAGCAAAATAAATGGGACCACAGAATGTCTGCAGTTGTGGATGTACACAACATAAATCAAAGGACAGTAGACTGCAAACTGTGCTCTGCTAAAATATCGAGAAGAAGCACAAAAGACAAGATCATACAACAGGAGTTATCTAGTTAAATGTCTCACAACACATTTAACTTTGGGCCAAAATTTTAAATGTGTCTCTTTGTCTTTGCCTTTCATTCGTAGGTTAATCAATATATCTGTGTTTATTTTTCTGTCTTCTGACCTTTGTTGAGGAATTTTTTTTTGCAAGGCACTCCATCAATCTAGCTTGTCTCTCTAACTAGTGTAACACTGCGGTTATTCATTCCGGAGCACTATTGCATATCACACCAGTTTGTTCTCACTCTAGACAATCACCTACATCTGTTTCCATAGGCACCTTCCAAGGCCAGTTCACAGGCGGCATGCGACACGGCTATGGCGTCCGGCAGAGCGTACCGTATGGCATGGCGGCAGTGGTGCGCTCCCCTCTGCGCACCTCCCTCACCTCCCTGCGCAGTGAGCACAGTAACGGCACCCTGTTGCAGCAGGATGTCCCCGTCATCACTACGACCAACGCTGCCGGCCAGGAGACGCCCCTCAAGGCCCCGGGTGCAGGTGGTCCCTCCCGCGGGGGGTTTGCCCTGACGCTGCACGTGGACCCAGACGTGGCCAAGCCCAAGAAGAAGGGCCTGTTTCGCCGAGGGTCTCTGCTGGGCAAGCTGACCAAGTCGGAGTCTCGCACCTCTCTCTCCAGCCAGAAGAGCCGTATCAGCTTTTTGCGGAGTGACTCTGCCCTCAGCTCCGCTGCCAGCGACGCCAACTCTACCATCAGCCTGGGCGACGAGAGCGAAGCAGCTGAGAACTTTCCACCCCCAGAGCCTGACATCGATGCCACCACCACCGAGGTCTACATGGGCGAATGGAAGAACGACAAGCGTTCCGGCTATGGTGTCAGCGAGCGATCCAGCGGTCTCAAGTACGAGGGCGAGTGGTTGGACAACCAGCGGCATGGCTACGGATGCACCACTTTTCCCGAGGGTGGGAAGGAAGAGGGCAAGTACATGAACAACATGCTGGTGAAGGCCATGAAGAAGAGAGTCATTCAGATCAAGGGCACCAAGATCAGGCAGAAGGTGGAGCGCAGTGTGGAAGGAGCCCACCGGGCAGCCGCCATCGCCAAGCAGAAGGCTGAAATTGCCGCATCCAGGTAAGCGTGCACTTGTTGGCCAAATAGGTCAGTCTTACTTGTCCTGGGGATGTTGATCCTGTTCTTTAAATACACACTTGATGAGTTGATGTCCGCTGTAATGATAAGCTTTGCTGTTACACTTGGCATGGTAAGGTTGCTGAATGGCCGTCATGCTACCCTGAACCTGCCCCGCAGGTCTCACACAAGTCTGACTGAGCCAATTTTGTAAACCACGCAGGAGAAAAAAATACTTTCAGGGCCAAACAAAAGCTAAGCGAATTTGAGGTGTTTTATGGAGTGTCACAGAGTCTGGCTTTGCATCAGAGCCCTTTGCGTTGGTATCCGCCTGAGAGCCTATGCCAGTGAGACCACTGGAACTAAGTGGTTGATCTACATTTTTTCAGTTCCTATACGATTCCGAGCTCTCTTTACTTTAATATTTTAATATTTTTATTTATATATATTAGTGCTGTCAAACGATAAAATTTTTAAATCAGATTAATCACAGGGTTGCTGTGGATTAATTTCGATTAATCACGATTAAATATCATTCATTTTTAATCTATTT
>JAODLD010000113.1:5865860-5885624 GCA_026781065.1 Mormyrops boulengeri
GCCGAGGCCTGGGCTCGCCTGGACCACAAGTTTGACCTGATGTACGCAAAGCGAGCCTTTGTGCACTGGTATGTGGGTGAGGGTATGGAGGAGGGAGAGTTCTCTGAGGCCAGAGAAGACATGGCAGCTCTAGAGAAGGATTATGAAGAAGTGGGTGTCGACTCCATTGAGGGGGAGGGAGAAGAAGAGGGAGAGGAATATTAGAAATATCTTGTTAAACGGTGCAGCACACCTCCATTTGGTCAGAACTTAACAAATCTCAACTGTTCTTCGTATGGTAGTTTAGAGAATGTAGTAGTGCTATCAAACATGAAACGTAGAATTTTGTCTCTTGGCTAAGTATGGTAATGGAATTGTGTTGTAGTTTGAAAAGAGGTGCTAGTTGTTATGGAATATGTTGTATTCTCCATGCACTGTCAACTTTTACAATGGCTGGCTCATCATCTGCTGATGTATAATAAATTATGTTGTCACTATTCAAAGTATTTTGTATTTTTCTTCCCGAAATTCAATTTTAATGGTAAACTGTGAATATGACTTCAGACCTTCAATCTGTAATACGCTGATTACATATTACTCTGGAAAGCCAACTTACAGTTCAAATACATCTGCTTACCATGAACGCTCCTGTAAAACATTCTCAGTCTGTTGTAGCATCAGAAACAGTAAGTAAGCTGCATATATTGTTGGGACATGAACGAAATAGGCTAGATTAAGCAGGACAAAACATGGCACTTATTAATGCTTCCTGTTATCATACCATGACCTCTTGTGGTTGAAGTTGATCACTGCACCCTGAATGGAAAATCATAGCTCAGATGTAGCTAAAGGGTGTCTAGCGCCTGTAGTATAGACAGTGAACTTCAGGCGAGACACATATCTTTATAAGTTGGAGAAAAATTTCCCAGGTCACCCTCACAGATTCCCCTGAAAAAAACCATAGGTGCTTCAAAATAATATAACTTCCAGTGAATAGGACAGAGCAGAAAATGAATGGATGGATGAATGGATGCAGTAACCATGTGTATTACTGTTATAGGAGTGTAATTCTGAAGATGATCGGTCAAAAATTTGATGTTGTTGTTAAGCTTCCTCCTTTTTATAAAGAATCAGCTGTGATGCTCTTGGTGCTTACAAAGTCAACCAAAACCAAATATTACATAGCTGACAGTTTCGGAATTGTCACATAGACGTTCTGTACTGTAGTAGTGATGGACAAAATGACGCTTCATGAACCATTTGATACATTTTTTGACCCCACTAGGTGGTGCTCTCTGTCCAAAAAAGGCTACCAAACATGTCCCAAAGCAAACCAAGAGCATAATTTAGTGGGGTCATAAAATACAGCACATGGTGGGGGCAGGTATCATTTTGTCCATCACTGAACTGAACTATATTTGTGATGTCATCATATGGGGTGGACACAGGGGGAGTCGCTTTACTGCTTGTAAATAAAAATGTCATCAAATTTTCAACAATAAGCAATAGATTAATATTTCATTCCCCCCTTAACCTCAGTGTGAAAGGCAGACTGTTTTATGGCAATGTATAAACTGTATAACTGATGTTATCAAACACACTCATCACTTAATGACACAATTTGTTAGTAAGGAAAAATCATGAAACTGGAAAAATATGCTCCAGTGTGCTTTATGGAATTTTAAATAGATTTAATTTTCAGGTGTTAGTGCGAAAGAATTGTCCAGTCCAGTAGAATGGCTGAATGGTTTTAATACTATCAGCTCTGGAGAAACATACAACCCACTAGCGAAATTTGTATGATTAGGAATGAAACAACAGGATTATCCGTGGCTACCTTTTAACACAGGCAGTTAGAAAACGGAGGCTGTTGTAGGAGGAGTGTAATCACCAGCGCCCTCTAGCGGAATCAGAGATACATTTTCTTCTGTTACATTGAGTAACAATGTACTGTGTCGTTCACAATCCTACACACGACTTGTGGTCTAGAAAAATGTCACCCTTCCACTAAAATCCCTATTCAAAGACCCATAGTACATGATTCTGACAAGCACTTCAGGATGAAGTCAGCTAGCGAATTACTCCTGTATACATGCATTTGAAAATATAACTCTTAGGTGATTTGTCACCATAAATGCCGTGGTAACATATAAAAATAACTGAAAAACATAGAAGAACAAAAATCCCAAAAGTAGCTAGTCTAGCATCACTGGAGAGCAGTAGAACAAGATAGAATACTCATGGATTCTGGAGCGGTTTCCAGACAACGGCATTTTGTCAAAAACAATGAAAAGGGACCTTTAGCAGGCTGGTTTGTTAACTAACATCTCGGACGAAAATGAATTAAATACATTGCGCAATGCTTTCTATTATCTGTCACCGCAGTATTTGCTGTAGAAATGTGTGTGTTTGGTCATGGCTTAAGAGCATTTCTGCTCTAGTGTCTGCTTTCCGAACTGAAAGGGGCGGGCTAGGTTCACAGCGATAAGCGGCTCAGGTTCCTCGAGTGACTTACGTCGATTTTCAACGAGTAGCTAAAGCCCATTTGCTCTCCTAAAAATTTCTGAATTACGGCCGGAGTTCACAGACACGGTATTGAATTGCTGGGGAGAATGGTATTGGGCCTCCTATATAATTAAAGAGCAATAGATGGTCTCTACTGCCACCTAAGGGTCACTAAAGACTTTAGATTGACTCAATATTTGTGGATATTCTGAATCACATGAACAAAGTATACATACATACTATGTCTAGAAGTTTGGCAGACAAGTGAACCGCCTGTGATTAACATTTTAGATTTACTGAGTCCAATTACAAAACACATTTTGAAAGCAAAAGATCAAAATTATTATGATGCATTGTACCAATATAATGACAATATTTACAAACCAAATGGATATATTAACTATAGAAAGACGTATATACTGGAATCAGTAAGAAATTGTATTTTAATTTCATTCCACATTAATCTTAGTGAACATGATTAGAATTAGTCAAGTCATTTCACACATGTGCAGCGACACTGCGTTTCTGCGGAGCAGAATAGGCCCACAACCAGATCAAAGAACAGTTAAGAACAAACACAGAACAGTAAACACTGGGAGGAGAATAAGTAATGAATAAACAATAAAATAAAAATTTAAACAATGAAAATAAAAATAGAGTAAAAAAACAATATCCAACACTGGACAACAACAAAGGCAATGCAAATACTACAAGTAAAGAGCAAATGTAAACAGACTAACAGATAACAGATTCAGACACGGTGTATTACAAATAAGCATTTATCACTGTTTATAGAGTTAGTCAGAGTAAAGTCTGGAGAAAAAATTATTGAAGAGCCTGGTGGAGGTGGACTGAACCAACATCTTTCTGTGGAAAATTTGCATTTTGGCCTTTGTGAAGCACAATTCAGTTATTAATACTTGTAATTGTGATATGACACTGATCTCCCCGGAACACATTTTTATCAATTTTTCTTTCTTAAAACTTAGGCAAGTTGGGGACATTAAAAGGCTGGCAACTCCTAATCTAGCAGATATGAAAACTTAATAAATGAGTCCTCCTAAAGCGAATTTATTATTTGAGACTGTATAAAATGCCTTTCTAGCTTTTATGACTAACTCTCAAAATTATACAGCCTTATCCTATGTAAGTCATTTTAATGATAGATTTTTGTTCCAGTTTGCAGTACTCTTGACTTTGAATGAGGAAAATTTAAATTCCATATCTGAGTTTCTATTTCCCAAAGCACTGAGTAACACATACTGCAAAAGCAACACTTCCCAGAAATGATTAAGAATAAGGTTTATATCAATACCAAACAGTGATGACATATCATATATATGTTTACATAATAATAACAAAGTGCTACTTTTAATTATTAATATTTTTTTAGCTTTTGCACAATGCATGAGTGGAATGTCCATACTCCAAAGTTGTTTAATTAGGTGAAGGACTTTCAATGCCACACATTTGCCTTTCCTTGCTTTCAGCCCTTGCCAAAAGGAAACAGAGGTGACCGCTCTCATTCTCTAGTAAATAGCAGAAATTACCAGTAAACTGTGGGAGATCCATACAATTCTTTGGTGTCTTAAGACTGTCAGATGTTTTGTCAAAGATTCTGAAAGGTTACACTGAAGCTGCCGTTTTTTTTCTGATTCCTGCCCACTTTTGCTCATGGATATCCTCACCTTCTTCTGCCAACATAGAATTCTTTCGGTTTATGATCCCTCTAAGATGTGATGTGAGCTCGGTCTCCTTTAGGACTCCATGTATATGCCGTATTACTCTGGTATCTGCCCGAAAGTCGCGCCTTCCTGAGCATTATGACCGGGGAGTTGGCGAGATCACACTGGACTTCTTGGAGTCTGTCCACCTGTTGTATGTGTGTTTATTTTGACAGCTTCCTTGTTAATTTTTTTCCTGGATAATTGGTCTTGTTTCCCTGTGTTTTCCTTTATATTATACACAAATACACAGGTGCTACGTTAAGTAGTGTCTCATAAAATCTGTGTGTATTTTTTCTCTGTACAGCTTATGGTTCCTGTGCCTGTGTCACAGAAACCAAGCCTGAAATATTCTGTATGTAGCTGTCTTTCTCATGGTCATCTGATCTCCATTAGTGTCATCGCATCTGAAATGTCAGCCTTATATTTCTGGATTTATGATTCTGCTAAAAGTTTTTGATCTGCCAAAGCAGATACAGAACAATGAAGACATGGCACAGCTTACAAGCTCATTGATACCTGCTGAATATTAGATGGGCATCAGTAGGAGCAAGAAAAGCAGTTACAGACTTTGATAAATGCATTACATTTGTAGCATTTTTATTATAGATACATCTTATTATACACATTAAATATGCATTCAATTTAATTGTCGTTCAATTATATTTTCACTGCAAAATCAAGAACAGCAATGAAAAGCGAAGTTTCTGCTGGTGCTCCTGGTGCAAAAGTAGCAGAATGAGACAGCAGGCTGAGCTGTGTGGCCCCTCCCACAGAGACTGTGCCAGCCCTCCCCTCGTATAAAACCAACAATTAACTCCACCACAGCACGAGTTGTGGAGAGGCATTTGATTTAAGGCGAATGACCCCAGCAAGACAGCCTATTGGTAAGGTAAGTCAGTATTGCCGCGGCAGCCAATCATTGATGCTTTAATTGTACAATTGTTGCTTTTTCCCTGAGTTTGGAATTTCACACATCACTTTCTGAACATGCTGGAAGGTGATGAGCTATGTTTCAGGTTGACTGCGCCCAGCCAAATGGAATCAAGTCACAAGTTTCTGGGTTGATTATTATTTTCATAGTGCCCTTCATGAAAAAAACTTGTCAAATGATTTGATTAATTACCCTTCTATACAGAAGTTATTTGTAGATTTTATTTCTGAGGTGTAGTGATTTACAGAGGATAAAATGCAAGAGTTAAATTTTAAAAAGTGAGCATGGAACATGAGTTTCATTTGATATGGAGGTCTCCTTGCCGGTGTTTTAGTTGGCATCAGTGAAAAGTGAGTACAGGAGCTGCTAATATTTTATTCTGCCTGTTTGAGTTGAGGTGTGGGCGTCTGGTTTGTGTAATGGGCATCTATGTAATGGAGAACTTGTGTTATCTTGTGTTATCAGAATGATAGTGTACCTGGCAATTTCCTTCAAGGTCAGATAAAGAACCTGTGGGTAGAGGGTAGAGTAAAAAATCAAACATAATGTATGAAGTGTACTGAAAAGAGGAGAGTTGAGGATTTTTTTAGGTTGTTTTATCCCTATGGATGCTTTGCATCATATTAGAGAATACGAGTTGAAAATGAATGACATTGTCAGGAAAAACAATTTGAACCTTTGAAGGTACACTTACATGTCACTGGGGCAGTACCCTCAAGGGTCAGCCAATCGTACCCTAGCTGTAGGTAAATGTAGACTTTTTAGTCTAATTTTAAATAAAGAAATGGACTCTGAGGAACATTTTTGCATTTTACCATCGGGGGTGCATTAATGTCATTTGTACATTTGGGAACAGAAATGTACCAGTTCTGAAAGTGTAGATGTTTTTTAACAGACCCTAAGGATTTCTCAACTCAAATAAAACATTGAGTATAGATGGTTACAGTTAGATTTATTTAACCATCAGGTAAACGGTGGTCCCTACATGATGTTTAAAACAAAGGCCATGAGGTCATATGGATGTATATAATTCATAAGCTTGTAAAGCCTAGAAAAGGCATACAAGGTAGCAATATTTATGCTGTTAAAAAGTGTGAAAACATTTCATTTTCAAAAGCTTATTCTCATGTTTTTCCAACTTTTTGCTAAGTCACCTCTGTTTTAGAAATGTGTAGCTGCATTGCATCAAAGATGCTTCATATATTTTTTTCCAGTAGTTCCTGAGGTCAGTTTTATCACCTGACTACTGATTTCCAGAAGCCATGTACCAGGAATCAGCTCGCTATGTGATCGACAGACCTGTGTACTCTCTGCCTTCCTTTGATGCGGAATACGACAAAAAGAGCCGCACTTTCCCATTACGGGAGAAAATTGGAAAATTCTTCAGGTATTTTCACTATGTGGAATTTCTGATGGTTTCATTTTTTGAGGGTTGAATCACTCAGTAAAAAGTAGAACCTTGTTTGGCCCACTACGAATTGTATCCCTGCCCATGTATCACATTGTGAGAACTGAAGCTGTAGAGTGGGGTGGTAGACGCAGTATGATGTGCTATAAGTATATGTCCCCCCCAGGTGTTCAGGACCTCGCATCAAGGCTTTGCTGTTCAGACACCTGCCAGTGCTCAGCTGGCTGCCCAAATATAAGTTCAAGCAGAACCTCCTGTGTGATGTCATCAGTGGTGTCAGCGCAGGCACTATCCAGGTCCCCCAAGGTCCGCCTCGCTTCTGTGTTTGTTGGGTCAAGTATCTTGTAAAACCTATGAAAGAAATATAACATATTTGGGTGTGTCAATCATTGGAGTAGGATGCTGTGTCTGTGATAGAAAAGTTTAAATCCTATCCTCAGCAAAGTGATTTCACTGTTGGACCATTGAGCAAAGGCCCTTAACTGCTATTTGCTTCAAGAACTGTCTGACCCTACTTTCTCAAAAACGTTTGTTTATTTTGATAAATGCATTGGCTAATTAAAAAATGTAAAGTCTAGGGGCCAATTTGCAAATATATTACGCAATCAATGTAAGTTATTCTACGTTGAAGTGTCACAATGAGTTGGAGGAACAATCCAAACACAGCCTTTGGATTAACTGAAGGGGATTTATTATAGACCAAAACACGGATGAAACAAAACAAAGGACCACAAGGAGTCAAAAACAGGAGGCTGGGAGGAACTCTCAGGAGGGTCTATGGCTAATCCAATAAGGGGATGAGCTTCAGAACAAGAAAACAGAAGGAATACCAAATATTACAGACTAACATCCAACATCAGGCATGCTCTGGGCAATCAGGCGAGGGCAAACACATGTATACATAGGTAACAAGGGTTTAAGGAGAGACAGGTGCAAGTAACTGACACATTAGGGAGCGATGGGGTGACCAGTGACACCTGCTGGTTAAAAAAGAACATGACGGACAGATCCTGACACCAAAATCCTTTCTATAATTTTGACCATGTTGTATTTTTGTAACATATGGGTGACTGTGGTAATGCGAAAACCGATTAACTATATCATTTCAAAGATTAATTATAGAAATTTGGAACACAAAACATAAAATGCAGAAAATGATCTTTACAGCCCAGATGGATATATGGCATGGACTGATTTAATGGCTCCATTAGATTACATTTATGCCTTAGATTTAACACCTCATTGACACTCTTCTTCTCTTGGCAGGAATGGCTTTCGCCTTGTTAGCCAACCTGCCTCCAGTCAATGGACTCTACTCATCCTTTTTCCCTCTAATCCCTTATTTTTTCATGGGCACCGTCCACCAAATGGTACCTGGTAGGTTTGGAATATAGCAAAACTCAAGCTATGGAGTAGCATCTTTTGGAAGATGTGGTTCATGCTCATGAAGAGGCCTCTCTCTGCCTAGGTACTTTTGCCGTCCTCAGCATCATGGTGGGCATGGTATGCCTGAGCCTAGCTCCGGACTCTGATTTCAGCCACTTCAACACAACACTCAACAAGACTGTGGTGGACGAAGAGAGGATGAACCAGGTTCGCCTTGGCATCTCGGGGACCCTAGCCTGCCTCACTGCCATCATACAGGTACGAGAGCTTTAACAAGTGTAAATGGAAAAGCAAATAAAGGATTTAGACACTTTTACTGGCTTCACTAATGACTAGACATACCATTTATCTCTATTATGGTGATCTACCATCTACACATACTTTCATCAACAACTGAATATTCTGCTGATATAGTCAAGTTGCTCCTACATGCACATCCCCTTAAGCCATATGATGCATTGGTATTGGATAAAGATGGTGTCTGTGTGTTCCTCTTTGAGCAGATGGGCCTCGGCTTGATGCAGTTTGGCTTTGTGGCCATCTACCTGTCGGAATCCTTTGTCCGTGGCTTTATGACCGCTGCTGGGCTGCAGATCCTCATCTCAGTGCTTAAGTACATATTTGGGATACGAGTACCGCCCTACAGTGGACCGCTAGCAGTCATCTACGTGAGTCCCTTTCTGCCAATGATGAAGGTTGGGGAGCGGAGTTTGCAAAATGGCTTTCTTTGAACCCAACAAAAGTCAACTCAAGATATAACTCTGTTTGTACTCGTGAAAAAGCATTTTGGATGATGAATGCAGACAATGAGAGCAATCCCTGTTGTTTTATAGCGATGTGTAATTAAGACTGTTCAGATGTTTTCTCTTAAAAGAACCAGCTTTTCCTGTGTGTGTAGAATACACTGCGTTCTGCTTGTATGTTCCGGACAGTTGACCCTACGATACAGTGTCATGCTCTTGCCAATTCAGCACCACACCTTCCTGCCCATGTTGATACTGACCCAACCTGACCTGCATACTCTGTACCCTAGACCCTGGTGGATATCGTCTATGGCCTTCCCCATACCAACGTGGCCTCCCTGGTCTTTGCCCTTATAAGCAGTGTGGTGCTCTTCACCGTGAAGGAGCTGAGTGCTCGATACCGCCACCGGCTGCCCTTCCCCATCCCCATGGAGATCATCATAGTGAGCAAGACCACCAGCCTGGGCTGGGGAAAACGGCGGGAGGGGTTCAGGAGATCAAAAGAGAATGCCACAAGTCCAGTGTCTTTATGATGCTTTATTCATGATACTTTATTCATAATGGTTATTGAAATCACAGATAGTCAGAACACTGTGCACTATTAATTATAACTTCCTTAAAAAACTTTATGAAATATAGACAGGGGAGGGGGGACGCAGGGACACTGGCCGCAGCTGACACCTGATTGGTCCCCAGAGTGCCCCTTCCCCGTCACTCACCAATTCGAACATCATTGGCTAATGAAACGGTTGGCCCCTCCCCTCCCTATGACTTATGGGCTCTTTTACACACCCCCACCTTAAATCTTAGAATCGCCTCTGAATATACCAGTTCAAAACAGTCACATGTCTATACAAATAAAACATTAGGTAAGCAACCAGTCTTTCAGTTTACCAATGTTAGCAGTTAGAGAAAGTTAAAAATTTAAAAATTGCTGTGATATTATTGAGACTTCCTGCTTTTTAAATGTACAGAGGTGTCGAATGACAATTTCATAATGAAATGTTATATTTTACAAACACCAAGATTCTGACTCAACCGCTGAATGAGAAGGACCAAAAACAGCAAAGACATGCTTTGAATATATATGTATACATCTATAAACTAATGATTCAGGGCGATTAACTATGGTTTCTGTTTCTGTGCTTAATGGGCCTTTCTCTCACGTAGGTAGTGGTTGCTACAGCTATCTCTGGGCCTCTTGACATGCCAAAGAAATACCACATGGACATTGTTGGAGAGATTCCTCTTGGGTGAGGGCACGCCCAGTGATAAAGCCAGTTCTTCTGATTTGCACTGGAATATAAATATTTCCAACCATGTCTTTTGACCCAATCCACCCAGGTTCCCCACACCCATCCTCCCCAAAGTGAGTGAGTGGGAGGTGATGTTGAGCACAGCCTTCTCTCTGGCCATCGTAGGATATGTCATCAACCTGGCTATGGGCAGGACACTGGCAGCTAAGCATGGCTATGATGTCGACCCCAATCAGGTGTGAATGGCTTGGGAGTCAGATAATGGGCGTGGCAATGAGCAGCCAATCATAACTTCATTGCATCATTATTTAGGTGCCACTCCACAATACTTATGAGTCTAAGGTCATAATATTTTGAAAGGCCTGTCCACTTGGTATCCTGAAGCCCTGCTTCCTTCCATATTAGTGTCACACATTACACTCTCTCCATGCACCTGTCTCTGTTCAGGAGATGCTGGCCCTGGGCTGTAGTAATTTCCTGGGCTCCTTCTTTAAGATCCACGTCATCTGCTGCGCCCTGTCTGTCACCCTGGCCGTGGACAGTGCTGGTGGCACCTCGCAGGTGAGCGGACATCCAGTTAAAATTAGATGGAGCTCTGCAGGCAGCCAAGCAGAGAACTTTACGGTTGTAAGAGTTTGAGGAAAGTGCAGGAAGGGTCTTTAGGTTTGACAACAATGATGTCACATGTGATGTTAATTTATGCATGAACATAAAGCGGCTGATGTATTAATTACCAAGCAAACACTGCCTTTAATTAAATGCATCTGTGCTGTTTGCAGTTAAGAAGTGAATGAGAAACTACTTTCAATTAAAACATGTTTTTAAAATATGAATTTTTATTTTGCCTTCTGCTCACATTATAACCGTTCTCCTTCTAGTTTGCCAGCCTGTGTGTGATGTTGGTGGTGATGATCACCATGTTGGCTTTGGGAGCCTACCTCCAGCCACTACCTAAGGTGAGAACAGCCCACAATATAGGTAATAACTGCAGACTAAAATTCTTTCCAATTTTAAATTTACTGTGGGTTAGCTGGAAGGCCAGGATGTACTATGGTACTCAGCTTGATATACCGATATATGTGGCCCAAAGACTCCTATATATTCTCTAAAAATAAAATCAATGCTACTCTGCTGCACTGAGAATTAAAGGTAAAAAGGAAATGAAAGTACATCACTGCTAAGTCACATGACTCATCGCTCTGTACTGCTGCATTTTTGTCACTGCACGTCCCCAGTCCGTCCTTGGTGCTCTAATAGCTGTCAACCTGAAGAACACGCTCCTCCAACTCTCAGACCCCTTCTACATGTGGAAGAAGAACAAACTGGACTGCGTGAGTTAAGCACATGGTGATCTCATAACAGAAAAAGAGCAGGCAATCTCATTGGAGTAGAATCCTACATTTCAGAGGCCAATAGGCTCAAAAATATATTTGCTTATTTGATTAAATCCATTCAAGACCTAAATAGATATACAACAATGTGTAAAAATATGCAAATATCTATACATCTTTCTAGATTTACATACTTGTCACCTGTAATAATAAAAAAAATTGCAAAGGTGAATTCAATATTGGCAGTGCTACCACTTCAAAAACATTTTAACTTCAAAATAGACCTAACTAAATATTATTATAATTTTATTTATTAAATATTCCTCTTACACAGAGGCTGATGCAGCCTAGGGACCACGACACAGTCTCTCTTAATGATAATTCATGCTCAGATAGAACCAGTAATAATTTTAAAAAACACACACCCACAAAGTTGAGTCTGGGTACAAGCCTAGCTGAACATATTAATCTTTACATATTTTTTAATGTTGACATTTTTAAGAACATGTAAAGTATGCATATCTACATTTAATTAGCTCCATGTCTGGATGTCTAAAAACAGACATTTCAGAAATAAGCTGGTGCAGTCATGTGCCCGCCAGTGATGTGTCGTGTGCCCGCCAGGGATGTGTCGTGTGCCCGCCAGTGATGTGTCGTGTGCCCGTCAGTGATGTGTTGTGTGCTCTCCTCCTCAGTGTGTGTGGGTGGTGTCCTTCTTGGCCACGTTCTTCGTCAGTCTGCCTTACGGAGTCGTGATCGGGGTGGGATTCTCTGTCCTCGTGGTCATTTTCCAGACGCAGTTGTGAGTGGAACCAATGTCATAGATTTCTTTTGTCACGAATTCTCAAGGCTTCATCTTGTGTAAAGTAACGAAACATCCCCTCTGAAATAGTATTTTTAGTGTCTGTTTCCTGAAAAAAATACAATTTAATTATTTTATTGGTAATAAGCTTACTAAGTATGGATTTTACAGATTTTGTTTTTATTTTAAATACACTTAAATTTGTTTTAATCCATTTGCTGCAACAGAAGTCTGACAGTTTTCTGTGTATACTTGAAGTTTAAATTGCAGGAAAATTTGCTTATTTGGATCATTACAGCGCAAAAACCACATTAGCTGATATCCAACTATATAAATGAATTAGATCTTGTGAGAACTTTATTTCATTGTCAAAAAAGGGGGGAAACTAACTAAGAGGCTTCTTACCCATTATCTTATTTTGAAGCAGAATGAAACCTGTTGGATTTACATGTTTTTTTACAGCCGAAATGGCTCAGAGGTGGGGCAGATCGCTGACAGTGACCTATACAGGAACCCTAAGGTCTACAGTAAGGTAAGATTCAAGGTTCAAGCCACGTGTGACAGAGACATTGGCATATTTGCTCATTCAGGCACACAAAGACGTAAAAGTTCACCTTACTGCACAAGAACTTTTACTGTTTTTATTAAGATCTGCGTTTTATGCTTGTGAGTCACATGTGATTTTCGTTAGAGCATCAACACTTGTTTGCACTCTTCAAGGTTCAGTTTACTGTGTCTTCTTGTGATGCTTTGATCTCCTAGGTGAAATTTGTGGAGGGAATTAAAATCGTCAACTATTGCTCCCCCATTTACTTTGCCAATGCAGAAATATTCCGCCGAAAAGTGATTAAAAAGGTGAGCATTCAGACTCTTTTGCTAGCAGAAGATATTATTTGTCTGCAATGGGAGTAATATTTTTTAAATGCCTGTCGAAATGTACAGATAATGATTTAATACAATAACATCTACCAAGAATATTTACATTTTCTTGATTTAATTGAAAGTAGCTGCCTTAAAATAAAAATTATTCATATGGTTATAGTTAACTGCATGTGTCCCTAGTAAAAAAATGCACTGTGAAAGTTCACAGTAAAACTGTTAAGTTTACAATTTAACCTTAATCATTCATAGTTCTAGTATAAAGTTTACAGTTTGACCATGAACATTTCACAGTGAAACTCTTCATGGTCACACCTTTACTGATGTGCAATAACTCTGACAGCGCGATTTACAGTTCGACTAAAAACATGCTATAGTTGAACTGTGAAGTTCAGTTTTGACAGCTTTTTTTAAAATAGTCATCTTAGTCATAACATTTACATAGAATATTTTTATGTACTATGAACTTTCATCATGTCCACCATGGAAGAGTTAATGGTAATATTGTCCAGTCAGCCTTAAGCCATGGTACAGGAGGGTCTAATGAACAGGATATCATTAATGATATTTCATGTTAGAATAGCATGTGTTCTGCTGCATGTGACATGTCTTCTCAAAAACATCAAATTGTAAAACATGGTAGATATTCTACTGCATTGAGCATATGTTGTCTCGCATAGCCTTTACAGCTGCTTCCTGGTTTACGGCCCCGAAGGACATCACTAGTGCTGGGTTCACTTTATTTTCGGTGATGTTTTCGGATTGTTTTTTTTTTTTTACAGATCGTTTAGGGTTTGTTTTAAGGCATCCAAGCCATTATCATCTAGCAACTTCACGGTTACAGGGACTATTAAGCTGATAGTGAATCTGGCCGTAAAGGTCACAGTAGGACCATGAATTGTGATACTGTGAAGTTAACAGTTTGACGGCACAGTAGTTCTTAGTAGAATTCTGAACTGTCCATACCTTATTTCTAATCTGGTAAACGTCACAGTCAGAAAATATAGTTTTCACGGTAGAACCATGAAAAGTGTGCCAATTCACTGTACAAATTCATGGTCAAACTGTGAAATAATACATGGGCAAACTGTGATGGTATATAGTAAATCTGTCAGACAAGATTACAGTTTTACTATGAAATTTCACAGGGCATTTTTTCCTTGGTCTGTATGTGAACAGACTGGGCTGGACCCAGGAAAACTGCTCTTAGAAAGGAAGAAATTTCTGAAGAAGCAACTGAAGGAGAGTGAGAGGCAGGACACGGACACAAGGAAGAGGACGGGAGGCTCTCTGGTCACCATGAAGACCCAGGTAAGGAGGAGCAAGTGTGTTATCATGAAAACCAGGTTTCTCAGGTTCTTCATTTATAGCACTGCTGTCAGTCAGTACTGGGGAAACTGTTCATGTTTTCTGAGGAATTTTTGATGTCCTCAACATTTTTGATGTCCTGTGACCAAAATAATGTAATGTACCAGTTTGCAGATTTAAGTAACAGGAAATGGTTTTACCTGCTGTACCCTTCAGAAAAATCTTAGCAGGTTCAGTATAATTAAGATCTGCATCCATAGTAAAATCACTAACAGATGAATAATCTGCTCATAAAGATTAATAAGTAAAATTAATTATACATTTAATAATTTCTTGCCGTGCCAAAAAATATGATTAATATGTGGCAAACTACACTGTTTCTGTGCGGCTGGTGTTTATCGATGGCTGGCTACACTCACATTGCAGTAGGTATTAACAGAAAATATGCATCTTTAGCTGAGAAGCTATGTCACTAAGAGAAACTTAACAGGCTAGTATTTGACAGGTATACCAGTCTGACCTTATGTAGATGTGCAATATCTGGAAGATTTTCAGATGTTGCTCAATAATTGATAAAGCAAAGCAAGTAGTGAGACTATAGCCAGCTCTGTTTAAACATAGGTGTCAAGCAGGATGTTCAGAACAGGGCAATTCTGATTATGAGTTCAATAATATATTTATAGCTGATGTGTAAATAATGTCTTTGAGAATAAATCACATGAATTCACTTTGGTTGGAAGATCCAGAGAGCTGGTGCAATTGGATCCATCACAATTTTCAAATTATACTAAATAAATGTCTTTTTTCCTGTGATATTTTTGATAAGGCACAGTTATTTAATTTGTCGCCTAGCTGATCTGAGAGTATGATATAACACAGCGACCCTGCGTTTGCTTGATCCTCCACCCCACGACAACCCATCTCACATCACCCACCTTTAGACCATATCGCAGCTGGTTCTACAGAGTGACTTTGACTCCAGCTCCACCAGCAGCCCTAAGAGTGAAATGCCCACAGCATATGTCAACTTCAGCTGCAACATCTTGGATGAAAGTGACCCAGACCCAAGCCCGGACCTCCCCGGCAGTCCGCCCGTCACTATGGAGCCCTGGCCCCTGCCTTTCCACACCCTTGTTCTCGACCTGGCAGGAGTCTGCTTTGTTGACCTCATGGGCATCAAAGTGCTGACTAAGGTGGGCCATTCAACCCTTCTGCCTCTTTGGCAATTAAATTCTTCACTATTTTAATCATTTATTGTACTCAATTAGTCTTGCTTTGGAAGGGAATGTTGAACCAGAGGTGATACTATTATTCCCTATAATAGTAGCCTGGAGGGTACCAGTGCCACTCTCCCCAGTCAACAACTATTACAGTTGCCAGTTCCCCAGATTCTTTTCTTTGTAGATTACACTGTAAATAAGGTTGGAGACCCCCTAGTTTAGAACCTATTTTTAGTGTACAGTACTTTTGATTTCCTTGCTGGAATAAAATTTTCTCTGTTGTGGATAAACTGGATCCAATTATAGATTATAGGGTAAAAAGTACAAGGCCATGTTGGAATGCAGACGTCAGATTCCCCTGAAGTCCTCTGTTGAACCTGGAGTGGTATAATCACCCTGTAATCACTCATTATTCCTGTGCAGATGAGGTCCAGTTACGAGATGCTGGGGATCAGTCTGTATCTGGCCAACATCCAAGGTGAGTCAGCTCCCTCTGACTCTTTCCCTTGGAGGAATGGGATGCACAAGGGTGTTGATGAAGCTGTTGCCATGGAAACATGGTACAAGGAGCCACTGTGCAGCCCATCGATGTGCAAAGGACAACGTGAGAGATGAATATTCAAACAGAAGTTACCAGTTAATATGTGAACCATCTTAATAACAGCCCAGCAGTGCTGTGATTTTTTTACTGTAGTTTTGAGGTCATTAAAGTGAGACCTTGATCTTATAATATTACATTTCACTCAGTGTCAGAAAAATCTTTGTAATGTTACTGTGGTTTTGGAATTGAAATGATTTAAAAATAATATTGCAGGATATAAAGTAGTTGCATTGCTACAGTCTAAAGTTCCAAACCTTGTCGGACCAGAATATTAATCAAACATTAATAAATTACTGTAGATGCATTCTAAAATAATGACATTTATAAAAAAAATGTTGATCTTGGGTAATCAGTAAGCTGCTATCACTACGGCTAATAGAATTAGCCTTAATAAAACACAAGGTGTCATTCTGAGGGAAATTGATAAGGCTTGCATTTGGGAAGAGAAACAGACGTATTCCATCGCCATGGTTACCTCATCCCCGTAGCAGGAAACAATGAATCTTGGAAAGGCCAAGCAGTCCCATGTGGACAAAGCAGACGGTCATTAACATATTTTTTTGCACTGCATGTTTTAGAATTACATAATTGCACAGTCAGGATTTTTTGATTGTTTTTAGTATATGCAGGAACATTCAAATATACATCTTCAATGTATGCACATCCCTGCCAGGAAGGGAGACAGACTAGCTTGGAGCATGAAAAGTCCTGTGCCTCAGTTGACTGCCTTGTCTTTTATCTGTGTGAACTGCAGTTACTAAATACCTCCTGTAGAAGAGAGGTACATTTGGAAAAGATTATCAATTGTTGTAAGGAAGCATGACTGACATGAATGACTGAATACTCGTCACCTCAAAGCACAGGAACCGGTAACACCTGGACAATACAAAGGGCTTATTTCATTTAAATGTTACAACATTTTACATTTTCCTTTTTAGTTTTTTCTAAAGCACAACTCAGGTTATCTAAAATCAATAGAAACTGTTAGTCAAGAAATCCAAAATAAATGTATTTATCTAAAATAAATAGCAATTGTTACTGTGGATTTTTTTTGTAGTTTTACCGTTTCCATCTTTTCAGCGTTTAAAGCGTTTTTTTGTTTTAAGTACAGTTATCAAAAGAAACATATCAAAGACTGGAAAGTTAATATTCGTTATGCCCAGACCCAAAGCACAATGTTTATGTTTAAAAATCCCATAATAAACAGTGATGTTGCTACTGGTGTCCTACTCTTTGTGTTGTTTATAGCTCAGGTGTATGACGAACTTGAAGCCGGTGGGGTTTTCGAAGAAGGCAGCATGGACCGCGGTCACCTCTTTGCCTCCGTCCACGACGCCATCCTCTACGCCCAGCAGAGGGCCAGGGTCACCAGGGACAGGAGCAAGGCAGGATCACTTTTAGCCTTCCTTGTCATCTCTTAATTGTCATGCTATAACCATTAACTGAGCTCAGGATTTGGCCTGCATCCACCTACGTTCCACCATCCAGCCTAGGGTTGTAAGTGAACGACTATTAAGTCCATTTAAACTGTGGTAACTTAAATCCGACAAGCTACCCCGATAAGCCAGTAACTCCGCTGCGTAGTACAGGCCACAGGACACTCCACAATACAGTCTTTTTTTCCATTAGCCATATAAGCCAAGTATAAGGACTGTCCAATAGGATGGTCTCTTAACTCTCCTCCTATTGGACAGTTTTCACGTTCGGTTTAGGTTATCCAGCAAACTGGGAAACTCTTTGTTTTGTCCAATATCCCCCAAGTCTTTTTGGTTGTGTCTTATATCCATTCAGTACCGTTTTCTCTTTTTGCCGCCCCCGAGTTGCACATCATCAATTGCTTTTTCTTTGACGTGGATGTGGATGCGCGCGGCAGACCGACAGCCTGCGCAGTTGCTAGGTAACAAGGTATAAGCTTCGTATTTCTGCTACCAGTCGGATAAAAGTATAAACAAGGCCAGTCGTCGCTGTGCTTTACCCGTTTTAAACCGTTTACGGACATGGTATTGGATGTATAAACATGACTAGGAATAAAAAAGAATAGCGGTGGAAGGAAACCGAGTGAGATTTTATTTGAAACTATGAAATTCTTAAAGAAATGAGACAATTAGTGTCCCGGGAAAGAATGTTCATTTTCCGGGACAGTTGCTCAAAAAATAAAACAATGCCGGGAAAACCGGGACAGGTGGCAACCCTAATCCGGCCTGGCAGGGATTCGAGCATTTTTCAAGGTTCCATGCATGCGCTAATGTATGGCTGTATACATGGTTGTCAGTCGTGTCTTATCTGGTCGACAAAGAAACACAAAGCTTCCTTCGTTGTCAAATGCTGTTTTTTGAAGTAGCTTAGATTACACTGAACTGAGAGACAGGAAACGTGTAAACATGGAGTTACTAATTAGATTCAATAAATCTGCTCTACAATATACTTCACATCTTTCCATCATACAAAAAATGAATTCATTAGCTCGTTAGAAAGTGAGGGATGAATGGAGTCTGAGTCATCGATTAGCTAACAGGTGGGTTCCCTGCTTTTACCTTTGCTAGTCCCCTTCTCTCCTTTAACCTGCCGCTGTCTTATCTGCAGCAGGAAAGGTAAACAGCTCCAGGAATCGTGGATCACAAACTGGAAGTGGAGTTAGCCTCGCCAGCGGCTCACAATGGGCCCATTCGCTAACGGCCGTGTTATTGTGTGAACCTGAGAGCACACCGTTCGTTACCCATTCAGTTAGCGGGAACTTTTCATAGCATTGCCTGTCCAATTTTCATCCTTTCTTTGGTTATTATTAATTATGCACATTCCTTTTTCTCTTCCATGATGGTGCTTCAGTCTTCATGAAACAAATACAAAGATCGGTAGCTCAAGAGAAACAATGGCACCAGAATAGGAGTGACATCTCCAGAATACTACCTCGAAACTTTTTCTGGTGGCCCAGATAGCACCATGTTATTGTTTCGACGTTGAATTATAATTAAATGCGTTGAATTATGGTCAGTGTTAAATTATCAACGTTGAAACTGAATTGATTTTTGGTCATATTGAAAAAGTGATGGTGACAGAACCTTGATTCAAGGTTGATATAAAGTGAAATATTGAAGATCAACATTGTTTCAGCCTTTTTGTTTGATATGGAATTAATGTAATTTCAACATATGTGTGCTATCTGGGGGAAGAGGTAGCTTGTTTAGGATGGTTGATTCGATACTAGCTGATCCAAAGAATCAAGTTCTGTAGAACAATGCCAATTTTAATGTTCTGGAGGACACAGTGAGGTGTACACTGTCAAATTTTGTTATATTCTTTTACTCATAGTAATAAATTAATAAATTTATTAAAGTAATAAATTTTACTTTTTGTGATTTGGCCCATAGTTTCCAAGCCAACTGTCCCAAACAAGGTAAAAGCAATACAGGATTAAAAATAAATAACTCTGACATGTGGTTAATGGTTACCTCACCATTTCTCTCCCATTTCCATTAAAGAGCCGAGATACTGAATGAAGACATGAGTAAGGCAGAAAACATACGCTCCCCAGATACTTCACACAGGCTCTCGGAAGTTTTTCCGCATTGCCCTGGACACTGGCAAATAAATGTTAAGAAAAACATTAGGTAGTAATGAGATATACTTCTAAAGAGTTTACGCCCAGAGATTCCAGGAAATTCTGAAGGCAAAATGCCTTTGTGGAATA
>JAODLD010000113.1:5900038-5919431 GCA_026781065.1 Mormyrops boulengeri
AAGATTTTAACAACTCTGAGCTATTAGTTAAGTTCTCCCCAAACAAGCTTGATGGGCCGAATGGCCTCCTCTTGTTTGTAAATTTCTTATGTATTTATGTGACTCACATTATGTTCTTATGTGAGTCTATACTTCAAAAATTACGTTTTGGAACACAATGCTAATCAAACAATATTTATTACATAACTGCAGATTTTTAAATAATTGCATTTATAATATTGCTCAGTAAGCTGCTATCACTACAGCTAATAGAATTAGCCTTAATAAAACACAAGGTGTCATTCTGAGGGAAATTGATAAAGCTTGCATTTGGGAAGAGAAACAGACGTATTCCATCGCCATGGTTACCTCATCCCCGTAGCAGGAAATAATGAATCTTGAAAAGGCCAAGCAGTCCCATGTGGACAAAGCAGACAGTCATTAACATTCTTTATTTGCACTGCATGTTTTACAGTTGGATAATTGCACAGTCAGGATTTTTTGGTTGTTTGTAGTATGTAGGAACATTCAAAGGCACATCCCTGTATGCAATGTATGCACATCCCTGATACTTAGGCCAGAAAAGGAGAGACAGACTAGGGTGGAGCATGAAAAGTCCTGTGCCTCGGTTGGCTGCCTGTGTAAACTGCAGTTACTAAATACCTCCTGTAGAAGAGAGGTACATTTGGAAAACATTATCAATTGTTGTAAGGAAGCATGACTGACATGAATGACTGAATACTCGTCACCTCAAAGCAAAGGAACTGGTAACACTTGGACAATACAAAGGGCTTATTTCGTTTAAATGTTACAGTATTTTAAATGTGTCCTTTCTCCCATTTAGCTTATCTGCAGGAGGAAAGGTAAAAAGCTCCAGAAATCCTGGTTACAACTAGGGTGGTCAGATATCCAGCTTTTGGTTGGACAGTTCAGCTTGATGTCATTATGAATAATTATCTAATTATGAAGAATCCACTAAAATTGTTCACCTTAAATTACTAACTAAAATTCTCACCTTAAATTGTTCTCAACTCTGTAACAATATTTGTGGTTTGTGGTATTTTTTTTATTTTGCCCCTCCCCCCCCTCCAGACCTTTCCCCACTTTTATCTTCCTAAGATGGCTGTTGTCCCCCTAGTGGACAGACAGCTGTATGCTCCCTTCTGCTGAGTGGTGCTGAGGTGTTAACCATAAAGTTTTTGTTTGATCACTTTTGTTAATACAAGAAGTTTTGCCAGTTCTTTCCATCCCCAAATGAAACCAGATGGCCTTTTAAATGGCTGTCCGGTCCACAACAAGTTAGCAGCCAATAATGTAATAACTACCAATAATGCAATAACATAATACATTTCTCCATTTTTAATTTAAAAAATGTTGATAATGTAAAGACGTATTACATTATTGGCAAAAAGTAATTATTTTATTGGTTCAGAAAAGGTATTACATTATTGGCCAGTTATTACATTATTTATTTTATTACATTAAGAATCGAAAAATTAGTATGTTATTGCCAGTTATTACATTCTTGGCTTATACAACAAGCCTTTGAATCCACTTGGCTGTGTTTTAAGCTACTGTGCCATGGGAGTTTGCCTTTCATGTGCTGAATTACCAGACTTGCACTCCCTTTGCTGAGTTTCCCACTGCCACATCACAAGGGACGGAGGACTCTAGGGCAAGCGTCAGAAGAACAAAAGGGGCTTTGTTGTCAAAACGGGAGCAGGGAAACAAACAAGGAGTGCAAGGGGTCAAGACGGGAAGACTAACTCTGGGATGGCCACAGGTAATAGGAGGGCTGACGTTAATGACCAGACTGGGGAACACAGGACTGGGAAGCAAGTATATAAAGGACTAATGAGGGACTGATTAGATTCAGGTGTTGACGTTTACCACATTAGAATCAGGTATAATGAACAGGACACAGCTGGTAAGAAAACAGAAGGATTCCGAAGGACCAGCAGCGACCCCTGCTGATCATACTAGGGAATAGACAGGATGGGTTGTGACACTCACTTGTGAAGAGACCTCACTGAGACACACCCGTGTAGGCTGACACTGGATGTGGTTTCAGTGAGTCCCGGGATACGGATTTGTATGGCAAACAGTTGAAAGAATCTGGCTCCTTGTTGAACAACACCGCCCTTGCCTAAAACGCTAAATGGGCTTTATTTCAGATGGCTGTGTTTACAAATGCAAAACTGACATATAGTTATTCGATTTCATGTCATGCACATTTCATCTGTTGAATAGCTGGTTATTTGGGCATTTGCCAGTGTTTATTGTAAAATGCAGCCTTCCTACATACATCTGAGTGATTGTTTGCTATTGCGTATTCCCCTCTGTGGACAAGGATTTTATCTACCAATTTTAGTGATTCTTAATTATTTATTTTACTTTTTTATGAATTGTGCACTTGAATACGAAGACACTATTTTACGCAGTTCAGAAGGCTGACCCTCATGCTTTTATGAGCTACCCCAGGAATGATACCAGAACTAAAAATAAATTCAACCATCAAGACTGACAGATTTGGAGGAAGTTTTATTTAACAGAAGAACACCCCCCCCACGGGTAATCTTATTTAAAACCCACCCAATAATGAAATATTAAAGTTCCAGTTTAAAAGATACTGAATTGCAAGATTGCTGTCAAGAGACTGGGCCAATTTTCGTTCTTTATATATAGCTTTGATTCATGACAGCGAGACTTGGGAAGAAAGAAAATCCTTAAAAAACATTTCATATGTCTTTTACCTGAATAGAAGCAAAATTAAATTGTAAAGCAACAGCTTTTTTTGAAAGTAACACCCAAGAGTAAAGAATCTGATCCAGATACATTAAAGGGTAACGAAAAGTCTTCTGAATAAATGGCTCTGTAAAAGTGCCAGCTTGGCTGGAAAGGGAAAAAAGATGAACGCTACAAGCACCCTGCAAAACAGCCATATGGGACTGACATGAAGGGGGGCTTTGGATTGGGGTTAATATATAAAGACGTGAAAATGAGGAAGATAGATGAGGAATATAGATGAGGAATATAGATGTCCCTATTGTCCCTTTATCACAGAAGCTTATGACCAAGCATTTTCATTACACCTTGTAGGCAACAAATTTTACTTGGCAGAGTTCGCCAAAAAAACAGGCTAACATTGTGACTAAACTATCCCTAACAGATTCAGCCAATGAAAACGTTCCTTAAATCTTGCACATATGATGGAACCAGACAGCGAGTAACACATTCAGATGCTACCATCCCACGCAGCTTCACTTATAGAAAACTCTTCCTCTCTTTGTAACTGCAGTTACATAATTCTACATTCATTTTAAAGCAAAATAAGAAGCAAATTTTGCTTTAAATATAACTTGTTAATGCTGACCTGTTAAAAGACAGTATATTGATTGACTAAAATATGTACAGTATAACAAGCATTTCTGTTGCTACGAGTATTTGCTAGGGGGAAACATTTTGCAAAATATCTTTCAATTCTTTCAACACCACCTAGATTACTCAGAGGTGCCAAGCAGGGCAGGTGCCCACCTCCTGCTTCACCCCGGAAAAGGTTGACCCCTTTCCCTACACTCATGTCATCTTTGCTGACATTGATAACGGCTAGGAAATAAAGTCCCCACCAGAGGGAGACCTCAGCTCCCTCCACTCTTTGAAGAAGGCATCTGTAGCGTTGGTCACTGCCCGCATGCCCACGTGATGGATACATATGGGAATCAAAGCTACAATTCCTACATTGCATCTTACCCTAATTAGTACTATTATCGTTACAATTATTCATCCATCCTATGGGCAGGGAACAATATAGAATGGGTTCCAAAACATTGTAGGGCACACACACAGATTGGCAACTCCGAATAACCTTAGCTTTGGGCTGTGGAGGGGAAGCCAGAGCACTTGAAGGAAACCCGTGCCACGCACATAGAGCCATGGCGAAGACTTGAACAAGACTTACCCGCAAGATAAATAGCCTTAAACATTTTCTTTGACTGCTTAAGACATTTGCACAGTATTGCATATTATGCTGTGTTCCTAGTTGGAAATTTCAACTGGAACAACCCTGTAAGTTGGAGGAACCTCTGTAATCGTGACCTCAAAATTCAAGATGCCTGCACACTTCATCAACAGAAGTGAAAGCTATAGTTATATACGGTATATCAGCACTTATGTCTTATTTGTGTCTAAACTTATGTTGCTAACAATGAACCTGGCTAGAGAATTGGCTGAATGGCTTCCGACTTATACTGGAAGATGGTTAAGTCAATGTGACATAATATCTAGCTACGACTTTCGACCTTAAAGGTAAATGGAATGCGGCATGACAGTAAACCCTCAGAGCCCATCTTTCAGTTATCGTTCACCTTGAGGTTAATCTAGCCAGGCTTCCTAAGTGAGTTAATGAATGGATTATCTAAATATCTGTTTGTAAATAAATCTGTAAATTCCAAGGCCTTTCTAAAGAAAGAATGGGAATATGAATACAATTAAAACAAAGAGTGAAACTACTATTGACAAGTAATGCAAGCTATATAGTGAGCACATTTTTAGCTAACACCACATAGATTAAATAAGTTTTGTTTGAAAGTGGTATCATAAGATCCTGGTCTGTTCATTGAACCTTTCACGCCAGCAACACCATGTAAACAATCCATTTTTGCACTGTTTTGGCACTTAACATTTGTGTGGCATTCTAAATTAGCATGGGGACTGAAACGCCTCTGATAACAGGAAAAAAACTGCCAAAATGCTTCCAGCCTTCACTGAAAAAAAGATATGCCAACAACTATTTTACAAACAATGACCAGATTTGGCTCTGTTTCAATGACAACTTAATTTATTAATATATATTTCGATTTTAAGTCTCAGTGAACTAATGCTTCAATTCAATTCTATTCTTGTCAAACGGACAGTATTTTCAATAAACAACACTGTGATGTAATGGATTGCAGATTTGTTACTCATAACCTGCACCAGCTGATCCACTTAAACCCACTGACATCAATTACTGAAGATAACAGCTCTGGAAAACAAATGACATTCACTTTTAATTATTATAATATTGGTAATTGTAGGTTATTATCGATAAGGTTTGAAATGATGATAATTTGACCATTTTTCAGCCCTTCATGTTTTGCTGCCATATTCTGCTGCAAAAAGGCCACCTCTGGTGAGCCAGCTCAGAAGGTCTGGTGTAGGACCTTCCTGATGAACCTTTCTCTGTAGGCTTCTACAGCTCTAGCTGTGACTCTTTGGCTTGTATCCTGTGGGCAAGAGTTACACAAGGGTGCCCAGGCTGAGGCACACGTCTCCAATAAGGAACTTCTGCTCTTCTCTGTGGCCAGACCAGGGCTGTAGGAAGACAGGAACACCGTCACGGAGCATGCAGTGTATCATCTGCATCCAAGTAAGACCACCTATCTACCCAGTGAGCCTGGAGTCTATCCCAGGAAAGCACAGGGCTTGAGGTAGGAGGTCACCCCAAATAGGATCCTTCTCAAGCTCAGACAAGCTGTACTACCATATGCTGTCATACAGTATGAGCGATTTCAGTGCACCATTTTTCTTTGCTTAAGGAGTAAAGACACACAAGCAAATGGAGAAGATGAGAACTGTGCACGGACAAAGTCTGATTTGAATCTGCGAACCTGTAAGTGTGATACTGCTAAGCTAAGCGCTAAACCACCATGCTTCCATCATGTGAGATAGTAGCTTGCCCAAATACTTAGGTGATCCAGTTAACTCTGCATATTTCCTTGCATAAGAAAGCCAACCACTTGTTGTGCCTTTAGGAAATAACCTATGAAGCATGACTTTAATTAATGGAGCAATGGCAGGTATAATTGTATTATCATATTAGCGACTCTGCATGGTATGCTCTACAAACAAAGCAGATCTTTTCATCCTCTTGCTGCTAAGTGGACCTTCAGCTTCCACAAACCACAACACGACCGGGACACATAAGCCCCTTCACCAGCCGTATTCGACACTCATAGGACCAGTTCTTCAACATTGTGATGTTTCTTCACCCTCTTGGTCTTCTTCATGATCCAGAAGGTGGCCACCATCTGCTTCAGGGATGGTGCCATTTGAAACTGCCTGAAAGTGCTTCATTTTACTTTTTAAACGCATGATGTAGTTTTCAAAAGCAGGCTGAAATGTAATTTACTCAGATCAAACCCAAAGGGATCGGCTTGTTCATGAGTATCAATGATCTTACATCCAAGGAGCAAAGGCTTAATGCTTCAAAGTCACTGTGCTTTTATGCAGAAACACAGTACTGACTGTGCCAAAATTCAGATCCCTGGACACTGACCGTATAAACTCCTATGCCGGGGTGTGGCTATGGATGGGCAGGGGAGGGGCACTTTTACCGTCACCAAGCCCTTCTAATTTGAACAATGGTGCCCATGTAAAATATCCAAATGCCCACCCAAGGATTGCATGTTGGTGATGTCTCTGCTGGACACCGGAGAACAGGATGAGAGGTCTGGATAAGGAGACATACCTTGAGGGTCTGTTGAATATGTACATGACCCCTGGCCTCATGGTAGTCTATGACAGTGGTTCTCATTGGGGGGGGGCTGCAGCCATTGAGGGGGCCCTAGCAAGGACAGAGGGGGGTCGGGCCATTTACTCGAAAAGCATAGAAAAAAGTACAACATTGCTATCGAGATTTCAAAACGAGATGAAGGATGATACGATTCTGTTTATATCAATATACATTTAGTATGTGTTAAAATTAGGGCTTTATTGAAGATTCTATCCTGGCAGTAAAGAGCACAGGAGCTTCGGTCATGGCATTACACAGAATCCCAGAATTCACAGCTAAAATCAAATCTCAGAGGCAGGCTGATGGGGCGTAGGCGAGGAAACGTCGTTACTTGGTTCATTTAATTTTATTTCATTGTTAAAAATATCATACTTTGCAATATTTGATGTGAAGGCGAATACCTTAAAATGATCTTTTCAGTTATGAAGCGCACGTTTGATGGCTGTCAGGCTTCTGATGTTAGGGCCGTTTGCCAAATAGGTTTTAGATTTAATCTTTTTGTTCACACAGATTCACCTTCTGAGAGTAAAAAACTGAGAAAAAAAAGGTGTTGGTGGAGTGGAACCTTGTTTGAGTCACGTTCAAAAGAAATTAATTTGTTTGGCAGTGTAACCAAATTAAAATATGTTTATATTAATAAACATTAGCAATTGCAGAACGCATACAAGAAAAACAATATCAAAACCTGTGTCGGGGGCCCAAACATGTTTTCATGGACAAAAGAGGTCCTTAGATAAAAAGATTGAGAAGCACTGGTCTGCGGTGATCACACTATGTAACGTTCTTTCAGCTTGGTGGGACCTCCATGAATCTGCCTCATCTGTGGACCATGGAAAGTAATCAGTAGCAACTTTCCTTCATTATCTGTCTGGAGGGCCTTGATTTCTGTGCCGTGAAGAAGAATCCAGGTTTGCCTGTTCATTAAAAGCGAAGCTTAGGCTTGGCATGGGACAGAAGGTTCCCTATTCCTACAAAGAGGACCAGTAATTAGGTTTTGACCATGAATGCAGCCTTGAAGGGATTGCATTTTATATACGTACTTCTAACAATGTTAAATAGATGATGCGATCATCGAGAAGGAAATCTGTCCTATCAGATCAGCAAGAATAGACCAAAGATGACAACTTAGGAACTTGTGGCAGTTTTCTGTGATGCAAATAGCCGGCATATACTGATGAAGTATGTGACTTTTTTCTGGAAAAGTCAAGCAAATACCGAAGTGGGTCCCTCTTCTCTCTCCCCTTCTTGATAGCTTTCAATGAAAAAACTGCAGCTGTTTGCTCATATTCTTTATTCACAGGAATGTTCTCAGATACGCATTTCCTCCTTCCTCCCCTTAATGTTAAAAAAGAATGAAAACGTCCATTTGTTTGATCATGTCAGTCTGGTTGAAAGTGGTGAAAAATACCCCCTGATATGTTTACTTTGGTTATGTAAGACCTCCAGGTCCCACAAAGGCAAGCTTATACCAAAACTTTCAGTCGGCACAGACAAAGGACACAGGAATGGCAGAGCACAGAGGCTGCCTGAGTTGTTTCCTGTCTCTCTGCAGACTGTGTGGCTGTAGGGCCAGGGTGGGACCATGGTGTGGTCGCTAGACCTGGACGTGGTACTTTTTGCATAGAAGATACTTTTCCTTTGGTCCTTTCCCAGGATATATCCCCCAAGCACGATCGTTAGTGCTATCCCCATCAAGACCATGATGCTTACAATAGTGACCACACTGGACTCGTAGCCAAGGTGATGATTTGAGTCACCACTGTGGTCACCCAAAATCACCACCAAAAGAACCATAATGGACATAACCATAGTGACCACTACAGTGACCGTCACTGTCACTCACACGTTCACCACCATGGATATAACCATGGTGATCACCACCCAGTGGCGGTTCTAGACCGTTTGAACAGGGAGTGCCAGATTGGGGCCAGATGTTCGGGGGGGCAGATGCATTTGACCTTAATGTCTCAAAATATTACTTATACTAGATTGCCAGCATTAAGAAGCAAAAGACAATTTACAAAACCGATGTTATTTGTGTAATGCTTTGCAGCCACGTTACAGTGTTTACAAATATGTAACTCACTGATTCCTTGTTAAGACTGTCTTGCTTCCACAAGCTTGATAATTTTGTTTCTGTCATTAACTTTGCTTTTCACCAACTGAAGCAATTCGGCGCACCCGAATTAGAAGTCCATCAAGATAATGTGCTTACGTTTGTGTCTCGTCTGTTCTCAGCGCAAAAATTTAAGCCCACATATAAAAATATAAATAATAATAATAATAATAATAATACATTATTTCAAACCCAAGTAGCATTCATACGGGGGGCTAATGCATGTTGTCACGGGGGCACTGGCCCTCCCTGGCCCCCCCTGCCACCCCTGAGAACCACCCTTTCGCCAGCATCATTGTCACGGTCACAGTGGTTGTCGTGGACATCACCATGGTCACCATTTCCAGCATTATGGCCACCGATGCACTACACTAACACAAGACGCAGTAACACAAAAGTACAACCAAGCCTCGTATTCGCAAACGCAGGCCTCAGCGTTTCTCTACACAGATGGAAATGATTTCTTTAAAGATCCTGTCAAACCCAATTTCAATTACTCCGTTAACACCTGAACAAACTACACCCTAAAATAAAATAAATCATTAAATGTACTGCTAAAAAAAATCCTTTCGGAATGATGCAATGGTCATATTTTATATCTGTATTGTTCTGCAAGGGAAGGGAAAGTCCTTCCTAAAAAATGAGGACACAATTATTACCTTGCATCTATTATTTCATCTGTTTTCTTGACCCTGCATTTCTGTTGACTTTTTGATAAGTGCAGAATTACAACAAAGTCTACATTCAAAAGTACCAGGTGCTCAGCGGACCATATTGTAAAAGATTTTTGAGACTTTCGGCCACTAGAGGGTACTTGTGAGATTTAAATGTGCACATCTAGTGAATCATTGGGACAAAATATACCACTTGGCCAGTTTGTTGTGCCTCAGTAAGACCCATCTAATAACTGGCGTGTGATTAATAATGATTAAATTCTAAACAATACAAATATAGTGTCACAAAATCATTTTAAGTATTCCGTTTCTTTAAATAGTCATGTGAAGAATGTCACTCACGTTTAACAAAAGGTGTGTCCCTTTTTGGGATCTGAACTAACCACATTTTGATTTCTCGTTAAATTGTTTATCTGCTACACTATTTGTTGCCTTAATTAGTAAAATCTGATCACTGATGTATTTCTATAGAAGAAAGATGCCATCGTCGTCTGCATGGCATTAACACTTGGGGGGGCTGGGTAAAGACGCCCTACTCCATCTCCTACTCCATGAGCACCTTGACTGAGAGAGGACAGATACTCCAGTACGAGAAACAGCGTGTCGTGTATCCGGTGTCAGACAACGAGCACGAGGTGGTAAACAGTGGCGGACAGGATCCACGAGGGAGTGTGTCTGGGAAGCAGCTGATTAGGCAGAGATGCAAGCTGTGTAATTAACCAACGGACCACTCTGCTGCAGCTGCACAATGGAGAGAGGGCACCTCTCCTGCCCCCCACCCCCATCCCGAAACACCCTCCAAGGCACGGCTGCTCAGATGTGAGCTGCAGAAAGCACACGGCCATCTCCAGTACTGTCTAATTACCCTATATATTGCAGAGTTAATTACACTGACCAGTGGGGGCCCCTGCAGGCTTGGATCTCGACGGAGGGTTTGCTGTCATTTTGCATTCACTGACTGAATAATACCACAGTGCACAGTGATGGACTCCTGACATCCTTGACATTACGGCTTGCAAATCAGATTTTAAAACAAGAAATGCAAGTGAATCATTCTGAGCAGACTCCACTTGCTTCCCCAGCTGCAAACAAATCAAAAACTTTTGAAAATTAAAAATAAATGTCAACATGCTTATATAAGTCTTAGCTGTTTATTGAAAGAAAACACTGGAAAGTACATTATTAAAATAACCGTTTTACGCCCTTGTCTTGCACGGAAATCGCATCTAAAAACACACATTCCTAAAATGACAGGGAATGACCCTTGCAATCATTTCTGACTTTGATGCATTTTTCTAGGTGTTTATTTACATAAACTGTGGTTCTGTTGGTACTATAGCCTCAGTGGCGACAGTTGCATAGACACAAAAGGTTTTTTAACATATGAATGATGCTCAGTAAGCAACAACAACAACAAAAACCCTGCCTGTGACATTTAATATATGCAAATTCAAGTTATCGTATCACTGCAGGCATTGCTACATCTCAGGAACGTGACCAATCAGATGGATCTGGGAAGGCGGACCAGTTAGGGTTCATATTCACCAGTTGTCTTCACCCTGAACAGACAGATATGTCCCAGGATGCTGCCAACCTTCGCGTATTGTTTATCTGTAGCTGAGGAGCCCCCCCCCCCCGGCAGCATATTCCCCGACAGGGAAATAAACGCTAAATGCCAGCTATTTATAGAGCTAGAAATTTTACTGGAGCAGCTCAAGGCCAGCAAGGTCACTATGACGTGGGGTTTCAACTCCCAACAAATTGCTTCGCGACCTCAACAAATAGAACCTCAAAAAATTGACGTGCATAATTTTCCATGCCCCCCCCCAGCCAAAAGTCAACTTATTGTCACAAACACCACCAATTTAATAATTATAGCAGGTATCCCGTGCCTCTGAAGTCGGGACTGAATATGTTCGAGGTTCTCCCGCACCCCGGGAGATGGGAGATAGGAGGTCCCCCTCACACCTGCATGGAAAAGCAGCACAACAATAATAATTAAGCACCCATGTGAGTGCTGGAGGCAAAGGCAGAAAAACAGTGATAAAAAAGCACTCAGCCCTAGAATTTTTCAATTCCCTGTGCATGCACCTATAATTGCAGTTAAACCAAATTAATGAGGAAATAATGAAAAACGTATTAACACAAAATGACTACAGCATCAAATCCCCTAATTACAACTGTTGAGACAGCACTAAATTTGTGGATTAAAAAAGTTCCCTCTAGTCACCATAATGAGTAGAGATATTCATTTCTTTTGACGAAAGAATTCTCCTATGTATTGCTGCTACCGTCTTTAATGGCATTTTAATTGAAAGCTTATATTTACATGGAAGGAAAATCTCACTCCCCTTAACTGTTTTGCCAAATGTGTTCATTGCAATTCATTACTGCTGGCCCCTGTCGTGTTAAATATTGAATCAAAACCAATAACTGTTCATGAAAGCAGGTTCAAATTTGGGTTGATATACACTACGTAAAATGACCACATTTTAAACCTATGAATGAAGGTACAGGCCTCATTTCTTGGATCAATGCCCTCCACCCCCATGACCTTCTAGCTGCTTCTAACCAGATGCCTTAAGTTTTGAGCAAGACCCAAAGGCCTTTGGAGATTTTAAAATCCATAAGCAGAATGCAAAGCTTGTGTTAATGTGGCTAAAATTTATTTGCCAGGACTGAAACTGCAGAAAATGTTAATTTGAACAACATTATTATTTAGTTCTTCTACAGATTCTAAGATTACAGAATATCAAAGGGCATTAATTAAGTATTTGCAGTTCCAGAATCCCAATACTGGACTCGATGCAATACTGGTATGTAACACAGGCACCGTAGGATTGTGAGGGCTTACTTACTATTCTGGGATGGCAGTGTGGACGTTTTGGCACATTTTGAAAATCTGCTTAATATTATTCCTTAACGCTGTCAGCCTTCATTTGGAGGATGGTGCCGCGTGACAATTGAATGCAGTGACTCTTCCATGAAACGTTGAACATCCTGGGAATGAGGCGAATCGGGGACTTAATCAGGAAGCCGACATGCGCCTACTTGCCATCGTGCCGAAGGTGTGCGAGTGGCTAGGGAAGGCGCTCGCGGATACGCTCCGGAACATTCCTTCGCACACCTGGCCCTCCGGCCCGCCTCTGCCCGGAGCAGACGGCACCACATGTAATCATTGGCCATCAGCTCTAATTGGGAGCTGTGGGAGATTCCGTCAGATTCCTTTGCATTTTACCCGTGGTTAATTCCTCGCTCTGCATGACAGCTTGATGGCTCATCCCGCCAACCTGCTATACTCCCTCCCTCCGTCACCCGCGCGGGCTCTCTGCCTGGGAAAACTAAAAGGAACGGCAAATGACTTCTTACCGTCGTGAAAAAAAGCACAAGGCTTTGTCCTTAAATGAGAAGTCCTTCTCTGTGACATGATGTTTGAATTTTTGTTCTGGTTTGAATACGGAAAACAGACTCCTTCTGAGAGAGGAAAAAAAAAATGCAATGCTGCCAGTTGTGTGCGTACAGTTGTGTGCGTTCAGTATTTCACAATCCATCACCTTGCCCCATCCCATTTTTGCTTATTTAGCATGGAAATTAAATCTGGAGGAGAATACTGAACCGTAGACAACAATGGCAGTCAAACAGCAAAGCTTTTTACAATGAGTATTTAGCCACATTGGCAGTAGTGGTTGTATGTTGGGGCCACATGCACAGGCAGATTTAAGAGGGACTATTCAGTCCCCAGAGGTACTGTTTGGGGAGCATCCCAAATCCATTTATCTGCATTTTGCTGAATGTAGCATCATTCCATATGCTGTATGTCCCTCTGTTCTGGCCCACAATGCATCCTCACGTCAGATTAAGTGTTTTTACATGACCCATCCTGGAAGAAAGCAAATGGTGTAAGGGCTCGCTGTATTCAGGAAGACATCTCACAGTAGAGCAGGTCGGGATGTGCATAAGTGTGGGATTTACGCTTGTTTCTCCGTTGCTAACATAAAGAGGGTGATGTCTGCAGAGCTGATGTGTGGACTTATCTGTGAGACTATCTACCTAAAAACTATAATGCAGATACACGAGTGGAAGTGAGGGCAGCTCAATAATGGACTTAGAAGATAACGATGACTTACAGGACCAGCTAAATGCCATTATTCATTTTTAAATAGTGACCTTGTCCAAAGACGTTTTCTGAAAGTCCTGAACAGCCATGCATGAACGACTCATGGGGCTTTATGGAAACCGACCGTAATATTCTCCACATTGTTACCAAACTGTTAGATTAAACACGACCCAGGCAGGATTAGAGCAGCAATCATTCAATTCATTTGTACAAACTGTTATTGTGATATAGTCCTATTGAAATTATTGTCACAGGAGAACACAAGAAAAAAACTGAAGACATAACAATGCACACACAGACACACACACACCAAACACACACACACACACGCATGCACACACACACACAAGTTTGTAATTATACCTTTGTGGGGACTCTCCATTCATTTCTATAGGGAAAACTCTAATCCCAACATGACGATCTTAACCCCTACCCAGTCCTAACCTTAACCATAAGGAACCAAACAAAATACAAGACTTTTGGCTTTTGGATTTTTAGTTTTTTGATTACATTCACAGATCTTTGTGGGGACCTGAAAAATGGTCCCCACATTTAAATATCAGGTTTTTATTACATTGAGGGGGACATTTGGTCTCCACAATGTAATATAAACCTAATCCACACACACACACACACACACACACACACACAATGGCCCTTTATCCATTTGCATATTGCTCTGCAGATTCCTTCCCTTCCTGTATCCCTGGGTGTGGAGTTCACAGCTTCTCCACTCTTTGAAATGGCTTCCTCCGGTTTCCTTCCACATTCTAAGACCATGCAGTTAGATGGACTAGCATCTCTCAGTTTTCCATAGTATCTAATTGTATCTGCAGCAGACTGGCAGCCCCAGCAGGACGTGGCCCCCGCCTGCCTTGTGTTTTCTGGGATAGCCTCCAGGCTGTACCGGAGCTTAGGGTTACGGAATATGAATGGACGGATGCTAATTTAAAAACTGGGGACTGAGAAAGCTTTTCTTTTATAAAAAAGAAAAACTTAGCTAAGAAATATTAGTTTAGGGATGAATAAATTGGTTGCATAATCAGCGACCAACCAATCATAATTTAGCACTAATGAAATAATACTGCACGCTTTTGCATGTGAATGCATTTTGTCGTAGCTGTATGACGTCTAAATAGCCTAAGGTCTCATTGCTCAAACAATAAATAAAATTAATTAGCTTTCATTATTGACTGGCCAACAGGTAACCAGCTAATGTTACGGTGTAAATAAATGATAAATTATTTGTAATTGTGCCGGTCCTCGGCTAGATGGGGGGCAACCTTTGCTAAAATGTCCTTGAATATTATGCATTTCGTCTATTGTTTTTCACCTTTATCTGCAGAAGATGGCAGCAGTGGGGGTGATGGAGTGGTCTGACAGTCCCTGGCCCACCCCTGCTGTGTTAGTTAAAAAGAAGGATGGGGACTGTCACTTCTCTGTGGACTGCAGGCAATTAAAGGCCCGCACTATAGCATAGTCTGGTAGAGTAAACAATATATGCTCTCTTACCCCCTACCCCTTTCAACAATGCTTTAGGCTACATTTCAGCCTATGGGTGGTTTATTTTCTTGTGACAGGGACCTGAGGGTCATGTTGTCCCAGGAGGGCTCAGACAGATTGAGGGTCCATGTGTGCTGCTACCACTGAACCTATGCTCCTGAGAGCTGCTGTGGCAGATGCTCCTGGTTGTGGTAAAGACCCTGCAGGTCTTCCAGCCCTACTTATTTGCGAGAAGTTTCAGCTGAGGACAAATTACACCCAGCTCACCTGGCTCCTGGACTATAAGGAGTGCAAGTTGCAGATGGTGAGGAGCATGGAGATACTCGGAATTATGACCGATCAATGGGATGGGGCATCTGTTTGCTAAAATGAATGCCCACCTGACACTGTAGCATTAATGATGTCAGGTTTTGGGCCCAGCTAGATGAGCAACTGGGAGCTCCAGGCAGTGTCTGCACGGGATCCAATCCAGAGACAAAACATAGCTAGAGAGATGGAGATCACAAAGTGTCCAGCAGCTGCTTTGACTTCTGCTGTACCAGCTATTGCATGTGGTTTTTCTAATGAGCTTCGCAGCTGGACTCTGTACTGCAGCTCTGCACTGGGGCACTGCACGAGGGCTCAGAGGTTCCTTGGGCTACCGGAGCACCTCAACGATTTCGTTCTGAAGTAACTGGCGGATCAGCATGGCGCCTGCTGCCGTTTAATTAACTTTACTACAGTTACCACCTGAGCTAGTCCGTTTGATTGCTACGCTGGATCAGGGCCATCTTAAAGTCTCTACAAGAAATATTTCTGAAATTACTTCAGTAGCCAGGGAGGTGAAATTCTGCATTAATCCAAGGGCTTAAGTCATTAAACTTTCGCACAGAAGTGCTCCGGAGCCTTCAGTTATTGGCTCAATGTTCCCATACAAGTTCACCACCAGGGAATCATCTGTCTTGACTGCACACATGACATGGCAGAAAGTATTGCTTGGCTGCCATCTGTTTACAGATGTGCTGTAAGTCGTCAGTCCACTGAAGGCTAATATTAATTATTGCTGTCGAATTTCCCAGGGTGATTAAACATTCAGGAAAGGCCCTGGTGATTAATTAATGCAAAGAACTAAGGAGGTGGCTTCTGGTTAAAGGATATTTAATTACTTATTGGTCAATTAAGCTGCGGGCCTCTGCTTAATGCAATGTACTGTTTAATTTGTTTTCCTTTTGGCGCCGACGCAGAGAAAAGTCAGGGCACTTGTTTACTCTAATGTTGCATTATAGTTTTATATTTTACATTTTTAATTCATTTTACGTATGAGTTTTTATGAACACGTAATACATACAAGAGTATGTCATTAATTAGGCGCACAGCTGCTGTTTGGGCAGAAAACTCTCGTGAAGGGGTCAGTAAGTGATTAGACTGGCAAAGATTAACAAAAACCAGCTTGGCTACTTCAACACTGTGAACCCTTCTTCCTTTCAGTGTTGTCAGTTTTTCAGTCGTATAAACTGATTTGTTTTCATGCAAAAATGTTTTAAAATGAAAAATTAAGTACCCCAGCATGTTTGTGATGTTAGACAGCTTCAGCAAGTTCCATTTAATTTACCATAAGGTGTGATGAGTTCTGTATTAAGATAAGATATACTTCATTCATCCCAGGGGAAAATCGTTTGCAAAGGAACATAAAGTGATCAGCTACAAACACAAACAAAAACTCAATAAAAACGAATGCACTCAATAGCAATGCTTCATACTTATTTTCCGTCATTCTGCTCAAAATAAAGCTGAATTTAGAACTTGATATATTTTCCATATGTCACTGGAAGAGAAAAGTAACATGCTATCTGCCTCCAAGAAACACAGATGATGAAGGTTACACAAACTGGCTTGAGTAGTGTACATTTATCACTCTGAAGCCCTCCTGTTCCATACCAGCGGGGAACAGATTAATTATAATGGATATGGTTTCTCATTCTAAAACGCCTTGATACAGTGCTGCGCATCATTCATTATAGACACAGTCCAGCTACGTGTTGTGAATCTGCTTGTTAATCTACTGTCCAGCAGGTGAACAGTATAGGAATAAAAAAAAATAAAAAAAAAAACAGACTTAATGAAGCTCCCATTTCACACCAACACAGCTTATGTCAAAAGGTGCACATCTAAGGGAAGATGGATAAACTATTATGCTTCTATGAATGGGGATGAATTATGAGGAAGGATGCCACTTAGAGGAATAATTTACAAGAGCTTTCTGACAGCAGTGGGGGTCTACGGGGACGGGGGCCGCGGTACCTTCTGATGATAGCTCCGGGATATTCTTTAGCAGTTCATTATGGGCCACCTATCGGGACTAATTTAATTGTAACGCATGCAGGTTTTCTTTTGACAAAGCACTAAAATGATGCCGTGAGTCATTCGTGCTTTATGAGAAGGCCAGGCAGGTCAGACCATTCATTGAATTTGTAATTCCGCTTTCGCAGCCTTAGTTCGTTATCCTTTGACAGGATCCATTCCCATTTCTAAGTTGTAATGTCAATGGGCTTGCTAAAGGATCAAAGTTTTGACTACGGAATAAAATACTCTGAATTCCGGGAAGACAATCAGCATGCGGAGTCGCACCATTCTAGATCTAGATCAACGCTGACAACGCAAGCAGATGTTCCTTAGATCTTCTGATTGTGGAAATGCTCTATGTATATTAATAAAATTAGACCAGAGGGGAATGTTCTTAGCTAGTTCTACTGGGAAGGAGATTGCCTTCAGCTCTTTCATCTAGTAATTTCTCAGAAGAATGACAAACACTGATTTCTTTGGATTGAGAATCCAGATACCACTGGTTTTTCCACTTCCCTTTTGCTCATGTTAAACAAGACGCTTGTTAGTATGTGCAGATGGCGGCCCCTTATTTAGTCGTTCAGCCGCAGCGGTGAAATTACGGAAAATGTTTGCAAGGCTGTCTCCTGAAACGCAAGCGACGTGAGGCGATTCATCACTTCCTGCGAGAAGACCAAGTTCGGCAATATGCTCCCCGTGCTCAAACTGAATATTAATCAACGGCCTAATTTTAACTAATTGAAAATCGTCGCCCGCTGGACTGGCTGCACTGTGGGTCTTGCAGAAGCAGTGGTGAGGATTAATTATCAGAATTTTGCCAGTTGTTATTTACAGTCCCCCATTCTGTGGCTGATTGACAAGCTCTGTGAAAGGAACATGATTCTCATCCTCCACGTCCTGCCAAAGCTGGCACTGTTTCACTGACTGTCCTGGCAGAACACAACTGAGCAGCGGAGTGCCGGATGTGTGCCAGCGGTGTGTGTCTGGGAAGCGAGATCTGCGAGGCCAAAGTCTACCTGATCATTTATCATTCTTATGTTTAAGCACTATCAACATTCAAACAGGTAAATAGACACACACAATTCTTAATCAGAGTGGGAGTAAACTGTCTAAATGTCCTGTACAAAGGCTACAGACATAACTGGTAACTTTCACCCACAGACAGTTTTGCTGATGCCTTTATCTGAAGACCAATAAACTTTCAAAAATGCTTTAGTGTGTCTGATCTTAAATAACTGCCTGAGGAACATGTTAAAGGAAATTGAGAAAGTGAGATATTTTGTTCTCAGTGAACATCCCACCAGGCCGTTAATGCCTTGTTGATTTGCCCCCCCAGGCCGTGATGTACCAGTTCCTTCAGTTGACAATAATTCAATTTAATAGACAAAAGTCCTTCAACATCATGGCTGTACATATAGGTGTCCCCCCCTCCCCAGGGATTCTTTGTGAGGACATTTTGCACGTGGTGTTCAGCTTGCAGCCAAGTGAGATGATCACACCTGAACACGGAGAGAAGGTTCTTGATTTTGCTCTGGAACCGGCCTGGTAATGGAGGTGAATTTGGGGCAGTGGTGGGCTACTCTGCTCTGAGGGAACAAGATTGAAAAGTGTTGTGTGGTTTTTCCTGATGTTACAATATTACAGATTGAATAGAGGACTTTGTGCATCCCTTCCAATCAATGAAAACCCTTCTGGGACACTTGCTTCTGTCCACTAAACAAATCAGGTAGGCGGGCTTTGTTACCAGAGTGACCCAGTAAATGCTGGAGGCAGCCAAACAAAAAGGAAGATGATAGCGAGGGATTGGCCATCATGACCATCAATGTTGCCCATTCCCTTATCAATGCTATATCCATAAGCATGATGTTCCAGGAAGTGCTATCAGGGTGTAGCCCAGATTTTTATGTCTAGCGGAAACCATGTGCATCCTTCTGCAAGTTAATTGATTAGGTATTTCCAGTAGGTGGCAGCATGGACTTTTACAGATCATAAGAACATAAGAGTTTTACAAACGAGAGGAGGCCATTCGGCCCATCAAGCTCATTTGGGGAAAACCTAACTAATAGCTCAGAGTTGTTAAAATCTTATCTAGCTCAGATTTAAAGGAACCCAGGGTTTTAGCTTGCGCT